>JAUMTR010000015.1:676773-700011 GCA_032270685.1 Microctenopoma stevenorrisi
TTCAGACAAATCAAAGCAACAGTGCATTGGCCGGGAATCGAACCCGGGTCAACTGCTTGGCAAGCAGCTATTCTCACCACTATACCACCAATGCAGTGGAATGCAGGGACTGTATTGAGTGTACTGTGACTGTATTGAGGAAATGAAACACTACAGGAACAGCTCAAGTTAAGGCTTCGAGTAGCAGACCAAGAAAGATCTCAGATAAACAGAAGCAACGACTGGTGGGAACAGTCAGAGTTAACCCACAGATCAGTACCAAAGACCCGCAATTTCCATCATTTAATACTCTCATCTCATCACATAGATTTTCCTTCCAAGTGTTTGACCGAGGGCAGGAAGACCGCAAAGGACCTCAGCCGACCGAGGGCAGGAAGACCGCAAAGGACCTCAGCGGACCGAGGGCAGGAAGACTGCGAAGGACCTCAGAGGACCTCAGTCATCTCTCGAATGGACTGCACAGAAATGGATAACACAGACTTCCTCATCTGGGCACACACGCAGAGCTACACACATCCCGGACCTCATGGACATTGTCCAAAAACTTGCTGACTTTATGTACATTATGGACCACACACTATGGCACCTACATGGACATGCACACTGCACACCTCCCAGACGTTCACTAATTCATTCCACCATATCACAACACCATATCCACAATAGCATTAGCTACTCTCTGTGTCACTTTACTTATTGTATTCTGTATTCTACTTATTGTATTTCCTGTAATTTTATTGTTCTTTTGTATTGTTCTGTGTTTGTGTGTTTGTTTTTAACATCTCTAAGGTCAGTGTTGGTTGTCTAAGCATTTCACTGCATATTGTAGTGTATATGACTTTGCATGTGACAAATGAAATCTTAATCTGAATCTGAATCACGCTGTGGGGCTGTGTCCCCGGTTCAGGAACTGGGAATATTGTAAAAGTTGAGAGACGCATGGATTCCACTCAATTTTAGCAGATTCTGGAGACCAATGTCCAGGATTCAGTGACAAAGCTGAAGCTGTGCTGGGGCTAGATCTTTCAACAAACTCTTATTGGAAGCTATAGAAGGCATTTAGAGGCTGTCATTTCTGGAATCTACTAAATATTGAGTTCATTTCTTTTCTGTGGTGCCCAAATTTATGCACCTGACTAAATTTGTTTAAACAATTATTGCACACTTATAGGTAAATCCTATAAACTTTGTTTCACTTGTCAAATACCACTGTGTGTGGGTCTCCTACATAACATATATAATTATTTATCGTAACAACCAACCATTAAAAAATCTGAAGACCAATGTTCAAGTCTCGTTGCATGGTGTAATGGGATTAAATGGTCTTTTCAATCACTTTTTCATCACTCATTCAGTCTGAAACTTCTATCAACACATCTTCTTTGTGATTAAATTATCATATTTCTGTAATTTAATTTGTGGACAGAAAAGATGACAGCGGGACTAGTCAGCTTGACAGATTTCGCAGCAGCACTTGTTTCAAAGAAGCACATAGCACTTCTGACTGTGTGTTAAACATTTCCATTTTGCGTTTGTCCCAGCATTGTTTGTGAACCCATCTGCTTTTGAATGCCCAGCCGTGCATTAGTGGAAGAAATACTGACTGGCCTTGCAACTCAATCCCCTTGCAACCAAACACAAAACTGAAATTGATCCTCTCATCCAGAAGGCTTCATAAGCTCTATATGCAATATGTATTTTTTAGTACTTTCCACATTCCTACTCCTTCCAACACGGTCAGTTGAGTTGATGCCAAAGAGCTTGATTTTGGTTTCATCTGATCACAAGACTTCAGAATTAGAACCAGAATCAGCTTTACTCGCAAGCATGCTGCACATATAAGGAACATGCTTCTGGTCTTTTGTGGCTCTTCTAGGAGAGTACTGACATGTGGAAAAACAAATTATAGACTGTCACCGGTCCTCCTCTAAATCATTTAGATGTTCAGTGGCAAACTTAACCAACAGTTTCCTTGGTGACTACGCCCCGCTGTCTTGAGATCATTGACAAGTTCTTCCTAAGTAGTGCTGGGATGGTTCCACACAGTTGTCAATATCATTAAAACTCCCAAGGTGAGATCATGCGTGAAGCACCAGACATAGGGAGATTAGCAGTTGTTATGGTTGTTATGTTATGGTTCTTCCGATAATCGGGCCAACTGTTGTCATCTTCTTACCCAGCTGCATGGCAATGGTCTTGTAGCTCATTTCAGTCTCGTGTGGGCCGATAATCTTGTCACTGACATACTGGGAAAGGACTCTTTCTTCTTGTGCATGGTTTGGAATCTGAATAGATTGATTGCTTTTATGGATAGGTGTCTTTTATAGATGTATAGAGTAGAGAAGGCTCCCAGCCCGTTACCTGTATAAAATACACCTGGAAGACAGAAATCTTGCTGACTGATAGGGGACCAAAGTCTAATTTATTTCATGAAAATGCAAATTAAATGCATTTTTGGGGGATTTTCGAAATTACTGTTCTGTCTATTGCTGTTCAAATAAACCTACCATTAAAATTAAAGACTAAACATTTCAAAATGTCAGTTGTGATTGTTTTTACCTTCATTGTGTTTATCAGTGTATTACAAATTAAATCTTTCATTACATTTTTCTCCTGACTTGCAGACGTGATTATTATAATCTCTTTCATAAAGCAATACATCATCCAAATTATTTTCATTACAGGCCTGATTTAAATTTTCCTGACTACTAGCACCTTTCTGTCGTCACATATTTAGATAAATAAAAAATAATATGCAGGGAAATCAGCCACTGGGTATAAGAGGACAGACATGGAGGTGTGGGGACTGATATAAAAACATTTTAAATGTGCTATTTGTCTCAAGCTGCAGACTGTTTGCTCCTCCTCCTAAAAAGAGAGTCGAAGAGTATTATCAGGCAGGTGGCGGGCTGAGACACAGAGGACCAGGGAATTGGACAGGAGCCACATTAAATTCATAAGCAATTCGATCAAAGTTTCAACCCAAGTACCAAGCCTGCAAGAGACCATGATAGAACAGCTGAGCCCCTTTGTTTAGATGGGTGTTGGTAAAAGAGGAGAGAGAGAGGAAAAGAAAGAGGTTGGGCTTGGTTCTGACTTGTGTCATAATGTGCCATACTTAAAGCCCCACGCACGCGCGCACACACGCACACACGCAAAAACAAAAGCCGACAACACTTGCCATTGGATATTATTTGTTGGTTCCCAGGGGATATGTTGTGCTCTGGCACAGATGTGCCCTGTCTGCTCTGCTGGAGGAATTCATTCAGCTCATGTTTAATAGGACAAGAAGATGGCTTATTAATAATCAAAGTTAGTTATTTTAATTTGCTTGGCAGAACCTTTTATCCAAAGCGTCTCACAAGGAGCTAGCGCTGGGTGTCTGGCTCAAGGACACACCTGGTAGGGGATAGACTATGACTTAGACAGGGTTTCAAACCTGCAACCTTCTGCATCCCAGTCTGACACTTAACCCATTGAGCTACCAGGCGCTATTTATTTGTAAACAGAAATGTTCTTTACAACACTTATTGGTTGTATGGCAGGGTGTACACCTCTACAACATTACACTGGTGAAGTCTCTAAACAGCAGAGCAAGTTAAGGAGGGAAGAGGTAGCAGGGGGGTGTCTGCTTTCCACTTACAAGAACATATATAACAGTAAGGAAATAATTTTCATTGAGCGGATATCTGAGGTTTTACTCTATTAGATATTACCACATCTTTTGGAGCAGGTCAATTGCTTTGTCATCCTTTGGCTTGTGACAGCTGAAATTCTATTTGTGAAAATACAAGTGTAAAACAATACAGAACACTAATTGTCTGCTCATCAAGACAGTTTTTGATGAATAGGTCATATTTTCATCAATCATATAATTACATTATCATAAAATTAGACACAGAAGCAAAACTGACAACACTGCACACTGGAAAGTCATGTGACACATGACCATGCCCCACTACCTAAACAAAGACTGACTGGTTCTTTATTATAAGTGTGGATTTGAGCAAACTGCACACAGAACAGGTTGTCACGTTCACACATGCACATATTTATTTAATTAAATCACAGCCTTTTGCAGTTATGTAATCTCACAGCCTGACAGCGCTATTGTGATTAGATTACTCTTCCAGCACTAGCCTAAACTATAGCACTGGTTTCATGATGCAATAATCATCTCTTGAATCAACTATTAATTTTTCCAGTGTCAATATACACTTGTTCTAAATTCTTTATATCAATTAGGATTTTGTTTTCTTTCCACTAAAAGTGTAATACTACCTCTTTTTTAAGGTAACAGTTTGTGTTATGATACTCCGCTGCAGCCTAATATTGATGACTCCAGCTTAGACTTAGTACAACAGTTGCTAAGTAATCCCTTGCTACTAAGAATGTACAGCATGGGACTTTGGTTTAATGGGTTGTGTTGGTTGCCGTATCCTTCAAATGAGCAAGTTTTACTTTCCCATATTTGTTACATTAGTTATTAACTCTTAAGATTATCTCAAACTTGATCTTGAGCTAAAAGCCGTTTGTCACTGCTTTATCATGAAGGCATCAGCATTCACTGTTGAGGTATAGAGACTTAAGCAGAAAGTCCATCACTGCTCTACATAGAACATGCAAACCCAGTCATGCACTTTCAGGTTTCAGTCATACACACCTCTCTTAGAAATAGCACAGCTGAGGGCTCAAACTACTGCAGCCTTCAGGCTTAGAAGCAGACAGCATATATATCAGGTTGCAATTTTAATGCATTCATTAAACATTTATGTAGTATCACTGTTGCACTCTATTGTGCATATAGCAAGTTTGGGTGTGAAACTAGCATTTCACACATCATGCATGTTTGCTCAGATGAAAAGTGTGCAACTGTCTTTTCTTGCTCTGCATAATCCTGCTTTCTGCCATCTACAGTATCTCTCTTTCACTAACGACCTGTATCTGGGGAAAAACATGCCTCCCACTGACTTGCACATGTCAGTAAAATTGTCAGACTGTACACCATCATCTTTGCTTGACACTTCCTGAATAAACAGACACAGAGTGAGAGAAAGCAAGACTCAAAAATACAAGTAGAGAATAGTATATCCTGCAAGACAACAGACAGGCCCAGATTTAAATTCTGATCCATCAGTCTGTGTTTGCTTTGGCTAGTGGTGCTGTTGTTGTCATGCCAATGCCGAGTAGTTGTAATTAGTCGACTCACTAGATACCTTGCAGATAGGCTCACCAGGCAATAAGGGCAAACAGCAACTGTTCCAATAGTAGCCAGATTGGGACAATTAAGCATGTACCATACGGCAGGTGCTATGTAAACACAAACAGCTGAGGCGTGGCCAAAGTCCTGAGAGGAAGGATGCCCTTCTTACTATTGTCATGGTCACCATTTCCTACTTGGGAACCCCTGTCCTTTAATGATGGCAAACAGATGGAAAGATGGCACAGCAAAGGAGAAAGAAAGATGAAGGACTTAAAGATAAGGCTCTGTATTGTTCCTTTATGATAGAAACAGTTACGTTAGAAGTAAAGACAAAATTGACTAAGAAAGATATAAAAAAAACAGCTATGGAATGGGAGTGAAAAAAATATAAAGAAAGTGTTAAATCTGCTTTGTGAGTCCAATTAGTCAAGTGTAGGGGTGTAAAGAAGAAAAAAAGAAGACAGTTTCAGAGCGGGGAGAGGGAGGGGGAGGGAGCAAGGGATGAGTAGGAAGGGCTACTGAAGGCAGATACAGAGAGAGGCAGGAAGCAGGACAGAGACAGACCGACAGAAAAAGAAGCAAAGCAAAGAGGAGAGAGGGTAAGCAGAGCAGCACTGTCAGTACCTCTCTTACTCCTTCTAGGATATGTGGCTGCAAGCTTTCTACCACTCAATATTCCACCCTGAAGGAAATTAACAATGTGGCGTAACATCCTTGAATGATGGACTACTAAAATAAACCTCAGCAACTCAGGCTTACCACCTGTGGGCACTACTTCACCTCTGGAGATTGAGATTACAAAGACCTACAGGGACAGAAAGCACTCCGACAAACCAAGGATCATTGAGGAATGGCCTTTGTCTAGAGGTAAACTAACGCACAGCACAATCACACACCAACACGGTTAGCGATGCGCTGACAGCAAGCCAGTGTATATCTGTTGTGCACGAAGGCACTGTAAAATCAACACATTCAGCTCTAGATAAACATACCGCATGCTGACATGTTGGTTAGACCATGAGTCACGATTTTCTAGCAGTGATTATTTTTGAGTGGAGAATAATTAGACTAAATGAGTGGCTGTCAAACAGCAAGGAACACGAGTCTTCACAAGCTAAGCTGAGTTAACTGCCTCCCAGTGAGAGCAGGTCACTTGATGTAGGAAACCTCATGCAACACAAAACTAATAATACTCAAAACAGAACTCCTTACACTAAAGTCAAGTGGAGGACAAATATTTAATGTAATAGAATATACAAGTGAAAGAAAATACAAGCAACATATTGCATTAAGCCAAAGAACAAAGGAAGTTTGAATTAGAAAACATTTTTGCACAGAAGCTAATGGAAAATTAGCACTAGTTAGTTAAGAAGTCAGTGAAGGCTTAGAGCACAAGAATGCAACATATGCTACAAACTTAATATAACGCATCATTTAAATGTAACAAATATATACAGTCACAAAAAAGTTAAATGAAAAAGTAATGGCCTTGTTTACAATTTACTGGTTTTCTGCATTTCTCAATTTAAAGAGTTTATTTGTATAATGGTGCAGAAGATAAGTCAATAACAAAAGTTCATCTGAATACTTTGTAATGTAACCTTGGTTGCCAATGACAGAAGTCAAACGTTTACTATAGGTCTTCACCAGGTTTGCACACACTGTAGCTGTCTTTTTGGCCCATTCTTCCATGCAGAACTTCTCTAGAGAAGCATACGTCTACCTCCAAATGCAACAAATGGCATTTAGTTTGCTCTCATCTGACAACATGAGGCTCTCCCAATTCTCTCCTGGATCATCCAGATGGTCTCTGGCAAACTTCCATCCAACAATGGATGACTGCCAAATACTTTTTTGCCCCTCTGTAAGTCAAGGTAGTGCTACACTACCCATCCATTCTCGTTTCATAGACTGGTCTCTGGTTTGCCAACACCAGACACTGTTTAATGACATCAGAAACCTACTGTTTGACTTTCATTTTCTACCACCACCCTATATGTCTAAAGTCATGAAAGATCATTATAGTTTCCATTTCATCAGCTTAGAAATACTGGGTTTGTTGATATTTGAAAGGACAGATCACATTTTATTATCAACTTATAAAGAAAAACATATGCTTTGCATTTGAAAACACAGGATAAGAGTTTTAAAATATGAAAAGTGCCTAAACCCAAAGTACCCACACAAAGCTACACTCAGCAAACACATTTTCATTTTAGGAGATACAATTATTTTATACTTGACATTTTTGCTTAATGATTGACAAATACATTTGACCATTTTCATTATCAATTAAGTGCCAAATTCTTTCCCACACTGATGTGACAGTCTCCTTGGGTATAGGCATGTGTTTAGAAGTATACTTGGTGTAAATGCAACCTAAAGGCAGCCCTGGGTGTTTTGCCACAAATTGGTATGCATGTTGATAGTAGTAGGTGTCCAATCTGACTGTATGCGATTGCCTGGTTGGGATTTAGATGCAGGTTTTGCATGGTTATGGTTAAGATATGCCCACGTCTGTGAATATGTACCCAGCTTCGGCACAATGTTTTATACTGCAGGCATTGAATGTTCCTTTTTGAAGCCTACAGTTGGTTTCATTCAGTTGTTGTAAAATGTTGTGAATGTGTCACCCGTTTTGAATAACAAAGCACCTGGAGACCACTGAAAAAATCACAATACTAGCATTACAGATAGAACAGGACAACATAACAATATCAACTAATTTGTTTTTTGTTTTGAAATTATTGTATGCCACATAGTTTAATTTGGGATGAACAATTTTTGTTGCTTTCGTCCATTCATAATATCATGGATTAAAGCGGGACAATACATATGAATAAAATAGTAACTGTTTTGGTGAATTGGACATATTTAACATCTTTAATATTTAACTGGTTTGTCATAGTGTTAAATTTAAATAGCACACAGTCACAACATACTTAAAATGCATACAGAAACTGTAACTTTAACCCTTATTTATAGTATAACTTCTGTTTCAAAGAGATACAAATGTCAAATGTTGTCTAAACACACCCATACAAGAACATACTGTCTAATATAACAGAAATGAATTTGAAGCCACACAAAGTATACTCAATACCAGTTTTCATTCCTAGTTACCCATACTAAAATTCTTTTCAAATCTTGAATCTGACATATCAGATGAAACCTAAAATGACTGTCACAACAGCAGCCCTGACACTGTCTCACTCAGTCAGGGAGCATATCATTGCATACACAGAGAGTGAGCACAGATCTTGTTCACAGTGTTCACCACTCATTTGGTCAATACCACATGATGAGAACCATCAAAGAAAAAGAGCAAGGCATCAGAAACTGATTAAACACACTTTGAATGCACATTCAAACACTAAGACAGAAACTAACAGACACAGACGTCCAATTAGCACAGAAAGAGCAAGCTATCTGTCAAGCGATAATAGATGAGTTGAAACAACATTTCATAACTGTTTTTTGTTCTGTTTTATCAAAAAATCTCCATCCTTCACCCTTACCCCCTGTAGGATCAAAGATGGATGACTAACGATGGACACAAGAAAATGGGATACCGAGGATGATGAGAAAGGAAGTTAACATCACCCCCTGCTTCAATCTATTCCTCTCTTATTGCCTATGAATTAGCCGAAGCAAGTGGACTGCGGGTGTCCAAGAGTCAAGAGATAAGTCTCTGACTTTTGTCTGTGGGTTTGACTGGGTACAGTCCAGAAGTCTAACAGTTTGTCCAATTCATTGTACCATCTCTACTCTCTGCCTTCGATGTTCCAAGGAATATGAAATTACAATAACCATATAAGAATGTGCCTCATGTACAAATAGATAAGAAGACAATTGTGAAGTATGTACCTGAAAAGTGGAGACTAGCAGTGAGGGGATGATTGTTCTGGCACAGGCATAACTTTCAGGCGGGGATGACACTGGAGCCAACAGTCCAAGCACAACAGACAATGATGACACAGAGCTTTGCATGAAAGAAAGCATTGATCTTAAGTTGCAAACCACATGCCCCCCTATGATGGGTGGGTGTGTGTTGTTTTGCAAGTTTCAAAAACTGACTTTTCTTTCCGCCTAAAGCTACAGCTCATGGAAGTCTTTCCAAGGTCTGCAAAATTTCAATATGTTGACAGAAGGTACACTGCAAATCAAGTAAAAGAACTGAAGATTAATCAAGAATAAGGTTATTTATGGAATATGTTTTGATGTGTTACAGCGCGTTCTTTGTGGACACATCATTTGCTGCTGAGCTGAAGAGGTCACTACTGGGAGGGAGTGGTGAGTGTAGTATCACACCTATGCTCAGTTTTCCCTGCAGTGCAAATCATAAAAGATCCCAAGGTCAAATAAACGCCTGTTCTAGTATTGTTGTATTTGGTTTGTTTATGCCCAGGAGGTAAACCAGGCCACTCAGATGGCTTGTTTGGTGTACAGATTTAATTATTTTAACTTTTGAGATTTCAGAGGAAAATGATAAAACAATTATGATCAGTAATCAGAAAGGTGTGGTAGAAGGAAATATCTATACCTTTCTATACCTTACTCTTTACTTGACCTTGTTTGTGCCATGTCATAACTTACCCTTACTCTTGGGTCTTAAAACTAATATACCCTGACTTTATGATATGCAATAATTACTATCACTGTAATTTCAATCTGGTTGTCAAAATATGCCTATTTATCTAGCTATTTGTATTTGCATAATGCCTCTTCAGTCGCAGTTCTTGTTCTGCAACTAGAATCTGTATAAATAATTATGATAGCCATGGGAAAACAGTTATCCTTACAAAATTGTGTTACTCAATTGAATATACTGAATATAAGCCGTTTTGATTTTGTGCAGCTCAAAACATTTTTTAGGGGTGATTTTTATTAAACTGAAAAGTAAATATGGTAAAATATTCTGTAGTAGCACTGTCAATAGGTATACATATTAAACTATTAACATTCCCTTAACTGTTTTAGTAACCTGACTCTCATTGTCTGTTTACAGTACATCCTTAAGAAAAAACAAAAGGCGGTGCCAGCTTACTGATCTGGTTACAGCTAAAAATAATCTAGTAGAATTTTATATTCTATAGTTTACTTTTTAAACAAGACTTTTTTCTGTGCAAACATCAGGCCTCTTCCTCCAATCAGGATAATGCGAACATCCCCAGTGGTGACATCTGCAGTCACAATGAGCAACATGACGGTCCTTGACACTGCTGTGCCCTATGACCTTGACATGTCTTCCTCTGAGGCCATCTACCCCATCAGCTTCCAGGTACTACTAAAGCCTCATATACAGTGGTAACTGACCAACTAATTAATCGGTTATATTTAAATAACTAAATATTGGATACTTAAATGATATGTTGTACGAATAAAAACTAAATGTTATACACTACTTAAAAAAAATGAAAGGAACACTTTTTAAGTTTAGAGTTTAGAGGGGCAACAATGAGACAACCCCAAAAGCAAAAATGGGTTTGCGGTTGGTGGCCATTTGACTAGAGTCATTCTCACTACTCGTAGCATGAGGCTACAAAGGTTGTCCAGGCAGTACAACTCCACCAGGATGGCACATCAATACATACCATTGACAGAAGGTTTGCCGTCTCAATAGCATGGAGGAGATTCCAGGTAACAGGCAGTTATTCTAGGAGAGCTAGACAGGGCAGTATAAGTTTCTTAACCCATTGCCAGGACCAGTATCCGCTCCTTTGTGCAAGGAGTAACAGGATGACAACTGCAAGAGCACTAAAAATTGATCTCTGGCAGGCAACTGGTGTGAATGTATCTTAGAAACAGATTTTCATGAGGATAACCTGTACTGGAGAACACCAGAATTGGCAGGTCCGGCACTGGCGCCCTGCGCTTATCACAGAAGAGCACCGGTTTAAACTGAGTTCATGTGACAGAAGTTGTCTGGAGAAGCCACGGTAAATGTTATGTTGTTTGCAACATTGTTCAGCATGAACGGTTTGGTGAGGAGGCATATCCACGGATGGACAGCTTACAGCATAGAAAATAGCACCCTGACTGCCATTATATATCTGGATGAAATCCTTAGACCCTATGTTGACCCTATGATGACCCTTTGCTGGTGCAGTGTATCCTGGGGTCTTCCTGATGCATGATAATGTCTGGCCCTTATGTGGCAAGAGTAAGTAGGCAGTTCCTGGGGGATGAAGGAATTAATGCCGTTGACTCGCCTCCATGCTCACATGAACTGAATCTCAGAACAGACTCTGGTTCATGTTTAGGTACACCAGGTTGAACCTCAGAATGTCCAGAGACTCAGAGATGCCCTAATCAGGATCTCGGAGGAGGTACCCCAGAACACCATCTGTCATTTAATGGGGACAAGCATTTGATGGCCATATAAACTACACAGTAGCATTCTAAGTTCCTGCAAATTGAACCAGTCTGACACATCACTAGTGGCTTTAAATTAAGCCGTTTGTAGGTTGACCATTTCAATTATATGATGATATAATATGGCATCCTTCTGTTGCTAACACATTACCCATTCCATATCAGTATGGGAATTCAGAATGGTTTATTTTTCCAATTGAGATCTGTTCTGACTAATAGGTTTTCAAAGTGCTTCATTGTTTTGAGCAGTGTCTAAAAGTATAAATTGCACATTACCTATTTATAAAGATTAAATGTTGTAATTACTAAAGGACTACTTTATGCTGCTAGGTTTCTCTGACTGGCTTCCTGATTTTGGAGATAGTTTTGGGACTGAGCTCCAATCTAACTGTGCTGGTCCTCTACTGTATGAAGCAGAACCTCATCAGCTCTGTTTCCAACATCATCACCATGAACCTGCACGTGGTGGATGTGTTGGTGAGTTCTAACCTCCCATAAACAGGGACTTATTACTAAGTACAGTCTGAGAACTGGTGGTATTTGATTGTGCTTTGATGAGGTACTTTTACTTGAAAGGTCAACATAACCTTGTGTTTCAGTTTCACATTTCTCTACCGTCCATATATGGACACTTTTTAATTTGCCCACACTGTTGTTTGTTTCGCTGTCTGTTCATGATGCAGTTGGTGGTTTTGACACATCTATTGTATCGTCAAATATAGAAGTATCAAAAGAATAAGCATTTGCAGTAGAGAAGATTAAGCCAATTATAAATTATAAATAAATAAGCTAGTCTTGCTCTTTGTTTCTTGAATAAGTCATTCATAAACCCTTACATTCAATTACAGAGCTATGGTGCTGGGACCATAAATAAAAAAGCACAAAATGATTTAAATTATAGTTCAAACACAAGAATACTCTGAATTGAATGTAATGTTCTACTTTTTCCTGGTGCTCAGTTAGACTATTAACAGCCTTAAAATGGATGACAATATGTGAATTTTTTGTCTTCCAGGTATGTGTATGCTGTATCCCGCTGACAGCCGTAGTGGTACTACTTCCTTTGGAGGCAGACACAGCCATGATAAGCTGTTTCCATGAGGCCTGTGTTTCCTTTGCAAGTGTAGCTACTGCAGCTAATGTCCTGGCCATTACTGTGGACCGATATGACATTTCAGTGCGGCCAGCAAACCGTGTGCTTACAATGGGCCGAGCTGTGGCTCTGCTGGGATCAATTTGGGCTATATCCTTTTTCAGTTTCCTGGTTCCTTTCATGGAAGTGGGCTTCTTTATTACTTCTCGTTCGGACCTCGTGAACCAGACTGAAGTGATCACAAATGCTCATACAAATGAGTACTATACAGAGTTAGGTTTGTACTATCACCTGCTTGCACAAATTCCAATATTTTTTTTCACAGCTGTGGTAATGCTAGTGACTTACTACAAGATCCTTCAGGCGCTTAACATTCGGATTGGAACACGCTTTCAGCACAACCTACCTAAAAAAAAGCACAAAAATAAAAACATTATCTCTTTGAACACTGCAACACATGCAGAATCAACTGATGGTTCACAGAGCAGCACAGGAGTCAGGGCAGGTGGGAATGCACCTTTGGGCATGCGGGCTTCAGTATCTGTCATTATTGCCCTAAGGAGAGCAGTAAAGCGCCATCGGGAAAGACGGGAAAGACAAAAACGAGTCTTCAGGATGTCTCTTCTTATCATCTCCACATTCCTGCTTTGCTGGACTCCAATAACTGTGCTCAACACCATCGTTCTCAGCACTGGGCCGAGTGATTTGACTGCCCGCCTTCGCTTAGGCTTCCTGGTAATGGCCTATGGAACCACCATCTTTCACCCACTCCTTTATGCTTTTACTCGGCAGAAGTTTCAAAAGGTATTGAAAAGCAAGATGAAAAAGAGGGTGGTGGCTGTGGTTGAAGCTGACCCTACACCTAACAATGTGGTCATCCACAACTCATGGATTGACCCCAGGAGAAACAAAAAGGTCACATTTGAGGACACTGAAGCCAGACAAAAATGTCTATGCTCACAGGACGCAGAATAATGGGATTCATTTATATGTAAATATATCAAATCTGTGGTGTTATCTCTGTGAGACTTATGAGTGGTTACACTCATAAGAGAAATTAACAAGAAACAGCTAAGGGAAATGAAAAGACTGGTGTTTTTAAGGAAGATAAAAGTATTCGAAGTAATGGGGAAAATGAAAGGAACAAAGCCTGAGTCTAAACATCTTAAACAAGGATGAGCTCATTAACAATGTAGTACATATAAATTGGGCAGCTTAATAAATTGGGCAGCTTACTAAATGAATAGTATAGATATATGCACATAGAACAGCTGTGTTATCTGAGGAATTTGAAAAACAAAGTGTGGGGTTTCCTTAACATAATCCCCATAGGCAAAAAGGGAAACTAGGAGCACCTTAATGTTGATAAGTTCAACAACGCATTTACAGATGAAAAGTTTACAGCTGAAGAGAGGAAATTTATTGCTATTTATTGTGCAATGTTGTGGAGTGCTAAAGGACAATTCTGTCATAACTTTGTATCTAACCAGCAGTGCATGTTGTTCTCTGGTTAGCTTAATACAAGACAAATAACCATGTACACTTTTATAATACCCTATATGGTTTGCCAGCATTTGTAATAAACAACCAAAGGCACAATATATTTCATTATCCCGCTATTCTCCTGCTTCCTGATGCAGAACCTGACACATAAAAAGGCCCCAGAACAGTGGGGGTCTAAGTATGTGAGAACTGAGAAACAGCCTTTGGAAACTACAGACTTGGCAGTGTGTTTTTATATAATGTATCTGCACTGTTATTGTATTCATCAGCACTAACATTGTGGCCATCTCTGCAACCACTATAACACAATGTTTGACTGGCTAATTATGCACATATGATTGCCACATATGGATCCTATAAGAAATAACACTTTAGATCCGTACGGGGGGAAATTCACTTGTTACAGAAAAACAATAAGGCAAAATACTAAACATAAGAAACCCTATTAGTTTTAGGTGCTGGATCAACAAAATCAACTGAAGGCAAATCTAACACAAAAGATCCACACACTGCATTGATAATTTCCAGCAAATGTAGTTAAACAACGGGTATTTCAGTCTGACAAATGTTTGCCTACTTTGTAAAATTAATATATACTGCTATAACGAGAAATCAGCATGAAGACATTACTATGCTAAAATACTGGTGTCAAGACAGAAATATGTTTACCATGTTCTCCATCCTAGGTTAGCATGTTAGCATGTTGCTAACTTTTGCTTACAAATACAGCTATAGCTGATAAGTATTTTATTATTTCTGCAGGTATTTAATTATAGACCTGTGTAGTGGATACATTGAAATTTAAAAATTAGGATGGTGCTGTGGGAAAAGTGACTACGGTCAAGAGGTGTATCAATGGCAATCTATTCAAGACTAAAAACAACATGTCAGACAAAATTAACAAATTGTAAATGTAGACATCATTTTGTTTATTTCAACTATAAGGCATACATATTCTGTCCTGTATAAGAGATTTCTTGTTGTATCATCTACAGAAAGGAAATATCACTGAAGATTTAGGATCCCTGAAATGATTAGTGTCACTGCCAATATGAACTATAACAAAACATAAAGCAGCAACGCCAACTTGATAATTTATTGAATTGTTGCACAACAACTCAAACCCACAGAAGACCAGGCGCTAACACTGTATCACCTTTACTGGTGCACTAAAGAAAGCCAAGGACACTGACCCTGTGTAAAAGCTCTTTAGAGCCAATGGAATTCATGCCGTCCTGTGTGTGGTATGAGAAGTGGTCACAGACTAGCAGGCACAGGCTGCTTAAAACACTTGTGAGTCTTTGTGAGCCCACCCTCCTGTCACGCTTAATGCCTTGTGATAGCAAAGTGCAGTATAGCACAAAGATAACTGGTGGCAGTGATATCAATATCACTTTCCTCTGACAGCAAAAGTTCACACAGTTCTAGGAACCAATCCAACCATTAGTAGAGAACAATTCTAAGCGAACTATCAAATCAAGTGCAAAGATAAAAAGGTAGCTGGAATCAAGTGTTGCTCTTGTGACCGCATAAAAAGGGCACAGTTAGAGCATTAATATTCCCTTAAAATGTGTAAAGGACATCACACAGTGAGAGATTTTATGCTGGGGCAGCAACACTTTGCAGCATTGTGTCCACCGCCAAGTTCATTAAATGCAAACACTACGAGGGAAACTTTATGCAAATATCATTCAACACAGTGCAAGTGACAGCCAGATAAGAGGCAACTGTGATCACCTTGTTTTCAGGAGAATAAAAAGTGCATAGTTTGTTATAAATCCACTATTTGATGGAATTTCTAAGAAATTAAGGAAAAGCTAAACTTCTTCTACTCCCTAGTTCTGTGCACGTAATGAGAGGCATTCAACACCTCCTGAATCAGACACAGCAGTGTAAAACTATGCAAAGTTCAAACTTCTCTCAAGTGCTATTTTTTATTTGTTCTGCTTACAACTACTTTATACGGCAACTGTACAAACAACTGCAACTTCACAAATGCCTTCAAAATGATTCTGTCTGACCATTATTCACTGTCACTACCATTATTCCAGATTTGTTTACTGCATTTTTGGGAGGGGTTCAGCTTCTCAAAATCCAGATAATCTACATTTTGAAATGTGTTTGAACCCAGCACTCTAAAATACAGGAACCAAGAGAAAAGTAATCAGAAAAGCACCAGTCAAAACTTGATTTGTGGTCAAAAAGAAGCTTTAATGTTTGATAATGCTATTCCTCTGGAGCTGTATTATGAAGATTGCTCCATTTCACTGTTGGAAACCTCATCAAAACTCAAACTCATTGTTTGTTAATGTGAACATTTTCATTTCGAGTTGAACTTTTCTTTAGTCAGTGTTGCATCATGTATATTATTCCTTCTATTACTTTATTTTTGGCCTAGCAGTAAAAACATTAATACTCAAGATAGTCTCAAGTCTCAAGATACTGCACAGAATGAAACTTTAACAAAAACTTTTATGATAGCGTGTGTGGCGTGGCATGTGACCTGTTATATCTTTGTATTATTATAAGACATTCAGGTGTTCAATGGGCAGTTAAGATATTGTATTTTATTTTTTATTTATATATATTATTTATTTATTTTATTAAAATTGGTATTATATCACATTAAAGGCCATACCAATACATTAGGGTATACAAGTTCTGAAAAGACCAGCAGAGCACAGAGTCACGGATATAATTTAGCAATGTGTATGAAGTCACACACCCATTAGAAGGATTTTTGACACTAACAGGAAAAGAAACAAAGAAGACATAAAAGGGGAGAACAGTCTTACTGCTAACTAAGCTTAGAATTTAGGCCTACTGCCATTAAAGGTAAACAAACAAGGCATTAGTTAATCAAAACAAATTAAAGTAAAAGCAGAAAAAAGGTTTTTTTCTGCTTTTTACCAGTCAGAGTTATTGAAAGACAAAATGGCTCTGTTTTTCAAAGGGTTGCTTGACCTATCTTTCTGTATATTTATGTTTAAGTCATGTTGAAGTTCTGGATAGTGTTTAATCTGTCAAGCCATCCTAGAGTCCCATCTGTTGCTCCCTACAGCTGACACTGCAGGCCCATTTCTTTTGCCTCATTTAAAAGGGTCGACAGCCTTGTCGTTACTGAAGCTATCCTATTCTGGTGATTGTGTTGACTTAGGTGTGGATAACCACTGCTTCAGAAACATTTGCTGCCAAATTGTCTTCCATATGTCCTCTTATACTAGAGATAGTTAAAATTTAAAACATGTTTAATATTACAAAAATATACTATTGTGGAGGTGTTTTGTTTTCTAGGAGAACCCAAATTTGCTTGGGGTGTAATTTATGACTGTATGTTTTATAGTATTATAGACATATGTAAAATAGTAGTAGTAATAGTAGGTTCACTTAATCTGTTTTTAATTTATTTTGCTGAAAGTTGATTTTTTTTCCTGGGGGCAAAATGTGTGTTTGTGTTTAATATTAAAACATGCGCAATAAGCCTAGCTTCTCTGTTTCATAATGTTTGCAATGTAATGTGTTGAAAGTGATCTTGAGGGATCTGCAATGGTGTAAATAGCGCACAACCTGTCTTTAAATGTAAAAAAAAACAGATAAGACAATGAATTAAACAGTAGCACACATCCTTACCTAGTTCGTTGAGGCTCTGAGCTGCCTTGGTGATCTCTCTGCTGCCCCCCTGAAGCTGACCCTGAAGTCTCTTGCTCAGGTACAAAATTCGAATAATTCTCCGCAAGAGGTCGCAGGCCACCTGAATCAGAAAGAAAATATGTCAAGTGATTAGGCAAATTATCCAGACCTGGAAACCTAAAGCTCACAAATTGTCCCACTACAACAATAATATACTGGACCACAGTATGACACATAACATACAATTGAGGCCCAGTTGGATTGGTTAGCAATGGCTACAACTTTGATTTCAAAGCCATGCAAGAAGAAATATTACACTTCATGGTTGCTATGCCAACTCATATGGTAACCATGGAGCCAGTCCTGCCTCTTAACTATGTGTAAATATGTGCTGAAAGAAAACATTTATACAAATTAGAAACAAAACAGTGCTGTTAGGACACACAGACTTTAATTTCATGTGACTTATTTGATTATTTATTTAATTAAAATAAAGTAGCTTGTGCATGCATTAAGGTCACTAGTGTCATTACTTTAGCAAATCTACACCCGAAAGCGGCATTTGCCATACTAAGTCATTAGCCCAAGAGAAAGACCTCAGAATCACACTGACCTTTTTACAGACACAGTTTCATCAATATTTAATCATGATTTCCCTCTGCACAAACAGAGGAGCTGCAGCACAGCATTGCTTGCACGTGTACTTGCTCGGTCACGCACACTCAGCAGCTTGGAGCTCTGCACACAACAAATATCTTGCCTACATATAGTCTTAACCTTTCTCCTATACAGTGTCGATTTCTCTGTGGGCTTCGGGAATGCTTTCCATCAAATGTATGATAATGAACTTTGGCAAAATGGACAAGCAAAGAACTGTTGGTTTCTTCTCCAATTAAAAGTGAGAAACCAACGGATTGGCACATAACCACAAAAACGTTATTGTTACACAATCATGTCGAAGCACGGTATAAAGGCTCACCTGCAGTCTGGCAAGCTGAGTAATCCTGGCCACAATCTTGTTGTAGGGATCAACAATCTTTGTCCTTATCCTTGAAAGACATAAATAGACTGGCTGTTTTAGTAAGTCATATGTACAAATAAAAATATCATTAACCAATTTGTAATGCTCCTTCGGAGATCATTATGCCGACTATGGCAGGTTATTGGTCTCCACCTTGATTGTGGATCCACATGTGTCATCAATGTTGATAACAACAAAGCTGGATGATAGAGTGCAGTCACACATCAGCAACATGAACAGGAGTGAGTTGAGCACACAGCCCTTGGGCGTGATGGTGCTCAGTTTGGTGGTGCTGGAGATGTATTTGTTGATCTGAACTGACTGCAGCTGAGGAGAGACATCCTATGCAGAGGGAGCCGTAAAGATAAATGGCTGGCCACATCCACACTGGAGCAGCATGTGAACACTCAGGTACCAGTCGGCTGCTAGTTCACTTGCGAGCTGTCTAATATAGCCATGCTGGCCTGACCCCACAGTTCTGTTTGATCCTCCTGCTATATGAGAGTTTAGTGGTCTTTCCAAAACAAAATCATTGCCGTGTCTATAAATAACAAAAAAATGTATAAAAGGGAGGCCCAATCTAAAGGGTGACCCAAGGAAAACGTACTTGACCCAGAGATCTGTTTAAAATGTGTCTAGAAAAGAACAGTAATATATTGAAATGAATGACCTCACAACTGCATATAAGGAACTGAAAGTCATACACACACCCTGTGCACAATAAAACATTCTGTAGCCATGTGGGCGACATAAAAATACCTATTTCATTTCTTGGAAGCAAGGTCACTGGTTTCTTAAAATAAGCTCTGCTTTGTCTAAATGTGGTGAGTAAAATTACCTACTTTTATTATTGTTGATATATCAACATGAATCGGACAAGAAGGTTGAGGTGTATTACGGAGCTTCATCCTATTTTTTAATTCAAGCAGTTCAATGCTGTTCATTCATTGAAAGTAAATTGGAAGTTAGGGAAGAGTAAGGCTCACAGCACTGTCTTGACTAAACACAACAAAACCTGTAGTTGTTAATAGGTGTTACAGATTTATACAGACATCATATTAACAATAGGTTGTTAATATGATGTCAGTATAAATCCTAACATCCAATATAACTCAAATGAGGGGAAAACATATTTACCTGTCAACAGCTGCCTGGAGAGCACTGATCCTTGTCTGCATCATCTGAAGGACCCCTGAAAACAACATCAACACTTTTTCCTTTCAGTACACGTCAACACTTCCAAAAGATAATTTGTTAGCACATTTTATGTAAGACATGCTGGCTCTCTCTAGTGGAAAAACACAAAACCTGCAAGACTTAAAGAGAGGTTATGGTCAATTCAATTCATCTTTATTTATATAGCGCCCAATCATAACAAGGTCATTTTAGGGCACTTTACAGCATGGTTTAAGACCTTGCAAAAATATAAGTATATATGTAAGCAAAATAATACATAAACCAACAGTCCCATTGGAGCAAGCATTGAGGCAACAGTGGAGAGGAAAAACTCCCTTTAAGAGGAAGAAACCTCCAGCAGAACTAGGCTCAGGGTGGACGGCCATCTGCTGTTGACGGTCATGTCACAACTCTTGTAGGTATTTCTGTATTACGTTGAATATGCAGTTTTCACTGGTTAGCAATACTGTAGATGAGGCTCATATAAAAAGCATTGTGTATGTATGCACAAGAGGAAGGTCACGTATTCAAGAAGTGACTGTCACGATTATAAATTATATAAATAAACTTTAAATTATTTTTGTGATCTAGTGCAGGCTCACTATCCTTCACATTAATCACAACAAATGACTTATCTGAACCAAGTTAGAAGTGCCTGCAATTGATCTGCAAAGCATTCTAAAATTAACTGAAATCAATGGCTTCCTGGAAGAACAAACCATTCTAGAACCTGAAACCATTAGGCTGTAATTTTACATTTTGCTCTTCAAGTTATAATGGTAGCACATACAGAGAAGCAGTATTTACCTTCAAGAGACTCTATCCCAGTCGCTTGGGCCAGTAAGTCTTCATGTCTGGCCACAACCTAGAGGAAAGAAATGCAGTAAATGCATCAGGTTCCTTTTATGATTAGCACTGTGTTTTCATCTAATATTGTTTCTTATGAGGTTTCAGCTTCATGCCCAGTGTGAAATAGAATAAACTGAACAGAATGGATGCCTGGAGGATAGGAAATAAATAAAAGTATCAACAAACATGTTCAATGTGTGAGTTGTAACGGTGGCGGTAACATAGTCACAGAAAATAGTCATTAGCAATTGCAGTTTTGTGCAATTAAAAGGTTAATTTATAGGACAACACACACATAAAGTGACATAAAGCCTTTACAGCAACCAGTTAAAACATTACCACCACCTAGTGGTGTCAATGTTGTGGTGGACAAGAGTCCACGTGGGGGAAATATAATGCTGGCCATAATGGGCAGGTGTTGCAAAAAACACAATGCAACACCTTTGATGAACCCTCATTTAACGTCATTGTGGCTGTGTTGTCCTGTGATGGCTTTATACCTGACTGTGCAGCTCCTTGTCCAGTTGACTGATGCCCTGTGCCAGCTTGGCCAGCTGTTCGGCGATGACAGCATGGTGAATAGCTTGAGCAGTGTACGTCTTTACGTCAAAGTCCTCAGCCAGGAAATCTGCGTAGCACTCTGCAAACACAGCAGCGCGTCCAACCAACAACCCCTCAGCAGTCGCAAAAGAATTCATATTCATATCATCCTTATGAGTCAGTGGAATCTATGTGTGTTTACTCTACTCGTCATATTATCAAAAGCACAAATGAGCAGAACATTAACGTATTTCTGTGTATTACCAAACAACATTTCTGTTAATGCCACTTAACGCTACATGGTTGAATGACAAAATAATAATAAACCAAACCAGCGTAGCTTGGTAGCTAGCTAGGTAAAGTACTTTTGCGATCATTAGCTGCCGGGCGAATGTGAAAACTTCACCAAGCTGTCAAGGTCAACGAGAAAACGTAGCTGTTGCTCTTCAACAGGTTGTTTTACCATCTTTCAGAAGTGAATTCGTGGAAGCTTCTCTCCCGTTCTCCATGTTGACACTTCCGTATATGACGTTTAACCCGAAAGACGTCAGGAGGTAAACGTTGCACGAGCATTAAAGGGATACACACCAAACATAACATCGTTGTCTGCCAAAACGGATTACCCCCTGCCGGAGCTCAGACGGCCTGTGAAAGGTTGCACAGTTTTAATATGACTACAGCCGCTTATTTCGGTATGAATTGTCTTAACGTGCAAAAACTATCCACTGCATGTAACCCCGAGCTAATAGTGAAGGTGAATGTTTGGAAAGTGTTTACCTTTGTCAGATGACATTTCTACCTAAATAAAAGCTTAAGAAACAGTACTTTTCCAAACAATAAAATTCAGGCTTATACATTGAACACAATATACACCTGTTTTGGTGGTTACATTAATCAGACATTTATGATTTATGGATAACCAAAATGTAACAATAAAATAAAAAAAAATTCATAAAAAATGTCTTCTAAGACAATTACAAAAGAGGTGTTTTAAACCAGCAGCAGTTATTGTATGGATTGCAGTGACAAATGACTGGAGATATGATTTTTTTCTTTCCTTGACAAATTCATTATATACAACAAATGATATTCAGCATCAGTAAAAATAGTAAAGTAGAAATGACAACCAAGACCCTATGGAATGTAATTTAACTTTTTTTTCAAGTTTTTCCAGACTGTTTTACAGGAAATAAAGTAAATGAGCAATTCAATTCAATTTAATTCAACTTTAGAAGCTGGTTCCACAGGAGAAGAGCTTGATAGCTGAAGGCTCTGCCTCCCATTCTAAATTTAGAAACTCTAGGAAACACAAGTAGACCAGCACGCTGAGAGCGGAATGCTCTGCTGGGATAATAAGGTTCTGTCAAGTCTTTAAGATATGTTGGGGCCTGATCATTAAGTGTTTTATATGTGAGGAGAATGTTTTCAGACTCTATTCTAGATTTAACAGGAAGCCAATGGAGAGAGACTAATGTAGGAGTAATATGATCTCTCTTGTTAAGTTCAGTCAGAACTCTGGCTGCAGCATTCTGCATTAACTGGAGGCTTTTCAGTGAGTTATTGGGACATCCTATCAGTAATGAGTTACAGTAGTCAAGTCTAGAGGTAACAAGTGCATGGACTAGTTTCTCTGCATCACTTTGAGACAGGGTGCTCCTAATTTTAGCAATATTCCTAAAGTGGAAGAAGGTCCTAGATATTTCTTTTAAATGATAAATCTTGATGAAAGATTACTCCACGATTCCTCACAGTAGTACTTGAGACTAGTGTAAAATCATCTAGTGCAGTAATCTGACCAGATATCGTGTCTCTGAGATTTTTGGGTCCAAATATCATAACCTCAGTTTT
>JAUMTR010000015.1:740266-764019 GCA_032270685.1 Microctenopoma stevenorrisi
TTTCTCTGTATATATTGATATATTGTGTAAGGTCTTAAACCTTACACTGTAAAGTGCCTTGAGATAACCTTTGTTGTTAAATGGCGCTATAGAAATAAAATTGAATTGACTCCTTAATCCAAATCTACTTATAGGGAGCTAGCACTGGCTGTCTGGCTGAGGAAAACACCTGGTGGACTAGGAGTCAGACAGGGTTTTGAACCTTGACCTTCTGCATCCCAGTCTAACGCTTAACCCATTGAGCTAGCAGGCTCTTTTTGGCTACTTTCTATTTTGATTTGACAATAATTAACCAATTTTTAAGTGAACACACAAAAACTGTATTTTTGATTAAAATCGATTACTAAAAGCATTGGCAACGAATTTCATAATTGATTTGTCGTGTGTCAGAGATATTTGATTATTGAAAAAACAAAAAAAAAATGTGAAGCGAAGTGAATGTCAGAATTGCTCTGCTCAGACCCATCGGGTTCTTTTACAAACTAATCCAGCACGCAAAGGCTACCACAGGTTAGAATGGAAAAATACACTTTATTGCACACAAAATAATTAAAACCTATACAACCACTAAAAATACCTACGTAGGTAATACAGTGCAAAAAAGTGTGTATAAGTGTAAAATCAATAAGAAACAATAGCTAATATTGGTTAAAAGCTGACTAAAACAGTGAGAAGCACCGAACCTGGATAAGACTATAAACAAGTGTCAGTGAAGTCCATGCGGGCGGTCGTGAACCACTCCGTCCCTTCTCTGTATTGTTCTCCTAGTTCGATCCTTCCAGTTGCGGATGGTCATAAAGAACCTCTCACATGCCGCCGAATCTTCACCGCCGCCCTTCGCCACACCGCTACTGTAACAGAAGAAAAGGACCCTCATGGGGTATAGCCCCGCGGAACCCCAACTGTACTACACGGAACCCAAGATGCAAACACGTTCCTTCACTTATCTGTAATCTGCGCGTCGAATCCTCCTTCTCGGCCTCCAGTGTCCTTCCCCGGCGCTTCCTCCATCAAGGTCGGCGTCGCTCTGGACTTTGTCGCGTGGCTCAACGTCCTGGTGATCCCACCGCTCAACACTTGACCTTCGTCTACCGCCCGGTCCTCTAGTCCTCGTGTTTTCCTACTCCTTGTTGTTTTCCTTCTCCCTGTCCTTCTCCTCGCCCTCTTGTCCCGTTCCCCTTCATCCTTCGTTTTCTCTCTCTGGGGTTTTCTACCAGGGCACCGCGCGTTCCCTGCAGGGAGTACCGGGCGCTATGCTGGGGGTAAGACAGGGTCAGGGGAGTCTTCGGCCATGGGCGGCCATTACTACCGTCCTCTTGACCTTTATGGACACGCTCTCGGGCTCTCTACCTTGACTCCCTGTCTCACCCACCCGTGTCACCGCCCCGGCCTCCCGCAGTCCACGCTATCCCCCCTTTGTCCTTCTCTGTTAACATGCACGGTCACTGCACACCGCGCCATGGTCCACTTAATAAAATCCTCCGTTCTGACATGAACACATTAGGTCTCTCTCGCACAAGGATGCTAGCAGAGTTCCGCGCCTCATAGAACAAAAAAAAAAAAGGCAGAACAAAAACAAAAATAAACTGACAACGGCAATGATCCAGGACCTGAAATGCAAAAATGTTGAAGCGTTTGATGAGGAGGAAGGGAGTTCAACAGCAGGGTAAGTCACTACAGAATTTTACTTTTGTTCCGTTTTGAAGTGAGGAACGTAATGTCACTCTCATTGGTGTGAAAGCATCAATCGCACTTGGGTGCGCACTAAATGAAGTGGATCAAGTGAGATCACGCACCGAACTAAAACAGGGCCAAATGCTATGAATCGCATGTGTAGACCTGAATTTATCTCGGTAAAACACCTAAAACCTGCTGCAGGATTAATCGTGGACAAAGGGAAGGAGCGAGAACGTTCAGTGTGTCACAGGTGTCCGATTGGATGAATGTGAAAGTGATTTGATGTAAGGCTGCAACGATTCCTTAAATTATTCAAATAACTCGATTATAAAAAATCGAGGATTTTTTTTAGAATCAAGGCTTTGTTTAGTCATATAAGTCGCGTTAAACAGCAAATTCCAATTGTGTTTCGTATGGACTGTTATAAGTGACACGCACTTAAAAAAGATGGATAAGGAAGACAACATGGTGAGTGTTTACATTGTAAAACTGAGCTGGCACAACCAAAAAGACATACAGACTTGGCAACATTACTTATGTTTATGCGGAAGCATCCACACATTAACCAAGGGGAGCCTCTGCAAGGTAACGTAATATTACACAAAAAGTCACACACACACACACACACACACACACACTGCTTGCACTTCATATTTAAACTGTCCAGCTGATATTAAGCAAATGAAACCATCTACTAATATGTTTTTAGTGCATTTTTCTTATTCTGTTTCCTGCATGAATCATCATATTTCTACTGCCAGGAGAATTCTGAATGCAGAATTATTTGTGCTATTTTTATTAATTATTCATTAATTTAATAATTGTCCTCAACACAGATTCACAATCGCTCAGAGTGACAGTAAGTTATTGTAAAGCTTTCACATGCTTTGCTTCGCTAATCCCCCCCAGAAAACCTAGGGGATGTTTAATTAGAATTGCTAACTAATTTAAACACTAGCTGACTTTAGCTAGTTATAACGCACAGTATTTGTGATTATCGGTTTATCAAGGTTTATCAACAACAGGTCTTATAACAGGTCTTTCATGTGATATAATGCACTATAAATATTGTTTATAATGCAAAATATGTTCTATCCGATTACTCGATAGTTGCAGCCCTAATTTGACGTGATGGACAATCATTAGGTTAATATTCAGGTAATTATCTCCTCTGTCACAGAAATATACAGCAATCAAAGACAACTAATCTACTTCCTGCATTTACCTTTGTTGCTCCCATGGCAGACATGTCTGACAAATAAGCAGAGAGAAATTCTTGCATGATTTAAAGTGATGCATTTTGATTCGCTTGGATTTTTCCCTGTGTTAAAGGAGACCAAACCAAGTGGAAAATGATACAATGTTACAAACTCAAATGATTCGGACCAAACCAAACGAACTATGGTGTAAAAGCTCTCTAAATCCGCATTTTGATTCACTCGCCTTTTTTGGACCATTAATTTTTTAATCTGTTGTCATGTATAGCTACACTGCAAAAAAGCTTTTCTTACTTTTCGGCATTTTTTCGTTGTCCAAATATTCATTAATCAATTAATGGAAAAAATAATCATCGGATTAATCATATCACACAGCACATCTTTTCCAGCTTTATGCAAGCAAGCTAATTCCAGAACATTCCAGTCTGCCTTCAATAGCAAGAAGACTCCCAAAACACCTGGCATTGGCATGGTCAGGCTCAGTAAAAAGGCACACACACTTGTGCAAATGTCAAGAAACACAGTCATATACACACATTCTCGTTGAAAGCCAGACACAGCTGTAATCTGTAGCTTTTACTGGCTGCAAGCCCAAAGGTTAGCCCAATTGCCTTTAACACACACAAACCCCAATACACATTCTGCTTACTCCCCACTCACTGAGTATCTTTATCATGCTCACAGCAACATATGGACACAATAATACAACTAGAATTAAAACATTCTTGATAAATGTGGATAAATCTCACTATGGGCAATGCAGCAAAGACCTGCACTGTGTTTTCTCATTTAAAAAGATGCTGTACTATGCATCACGGCCATCAATTTATCAAAGCATACCTCTATGTAGATTGATGAATTAACAGGATGCTTCCTTCCTTGCAGGCAGTCATTAAAAGACTTCTACATATACAGCTCTGGAAAAAATTAAGACACCACTGCAAAATTATTTGTTTCACAGATTTTGCTATTTTAAGGTATTTGAATGAGTCATCTACTGACAATACAACTGCCAAATTCCAAATAAAAATATTGTCATTTAGAGCATTTATTTTCCGTGTATGCAGACTATAAATAATGCAGAAAAATTTGTGTGGTCAAAAGTTAATGTATGTTGGAAAATGCTGATTTGCAACCACAGCTTAGATGCGGTGAGCTGCATACTCCATCACTGCGAATACTTACTTACTGTTGGATTTTATCAATTAATTATTTTAAGCATAATAAAGTGAACATAGTACAAGACTTTTTGTGTCTGTGCAAATGTTTCATGCTTCTGGATCAGGTCTAGAAACAAGAAAAAAATTTCACAGTAAACCATAGTAAAATTCCAGACAGCATGACAGTGGAAGAGTGAAACGTCATCAAGAAACCAGTTGATTTGGATAAAACTGTTTTCGAGATTATTGAGGAAAAAAAAATTCTCCGCTTTTATTTACATTTGAGCAAAAAGTGTCATGTTCAAAATAATTAATAGCTTTCTCAATAATCAATAAAAAAGCCTTTGAAGAAGAGCAGCTTTCTGCATGTCTCCCCGGGTATCTTTGCCTATTCATCTTTAGAAATGAGCTCCAAATATTTCAGGTTGGATGGTCTTCTTGCTATCACCCCGATCCATGCAGCCCTTTCCTGACTTGTAAGCAGCCACAATGTGCAGCCGCAAGTCCTCACTTAACTCCTTTGTCTTAGCCATGACTGTCCACAAACCAACTACAGACCTGCTGTTTTTTACCTGTTGAGTTGATTAAAACAGCTATTCCATATTAATTAGGGTATTTAAGATACTTTACTTTACTTTGCTTGGCAGACGCTTTTATCCAAAGCGACTTACAAGGAGCTAGCGCTGGGTGTGTGGCTCAGAGACACACCTGGTAGGGGATGGATTAGGAGTCAGACGGGGTTCGAACCCACAACCTTTCACGTCCCAGTCTGACGCTTAACCCACTGAGCTACCAGGCCAGATACTTTAGAGCAGCTTGGACTATTTGGAATGGTATAGAACTTTGGATTTTCCCAGAGACTGTGACAGTTTGTGAAGGGTATGAATAATCTTGGACATGGCACTTTTAGCTCAAATGTAAATAAAAGCTGAGAAATCTTTTTTCCCCTCAATAATGCCTCTTGTACATCGTCATATTATCTTTGGGAGACACTTATGTCAAAAAATAATTTGCTGGTTGAATAAAAGTAACTTTAAGTCAAAGTTTGATTATGTGTGATTAATTATGGGTTTGACTTTACATACCAAAAGCAATGTGATTGTACTAGTACAAAACTGAAAAGAGTGTAGAAATACTACCATGTGGAAGCTTTGCCAACAAAGTGACTAATAATCTCTGTGATAATCTGTATGATCTACATCTCTATTATGTTTTAAGTCCCCAAGGGTTGATTTTCCAGCCTGGTGTACTGAAATAAACAAAAACTAAAGGCTGCCTGGAAGGCAAGACATCAATCTAAAAACCAATAGTGTACTTTGGAAAACAGCCAGGAGTAATGTAAAATATTTGTGATTCATAGTTAATGGGCTAAAACATACAAAACACCTCACATGGTTCATTAAAATACAAGTAAGTTGGCTTCTGCTCAAATAGACTGTGTTTGTATAAAGCTCTCAAGGCATCTGTCCTCCATTATCGCTCTGGGCCGAAAAGGAATGGAGAAACAGCAGTAGCTGCAGGCTAGTAAAAATTAGGACGGGGATAAAGGTATCTTTGTAAAGCCACACAGGCCTACACAGTAAAGACTCCCAATTGATTGCTTTCAGTATCAGTCCAGTATAGTATTTATGTAGGAAAGATAAGTAACATTGTTAGAATTGTTTAGGATGCTCCAGGTATTGAAGAAAGTAGTCCTTTCTCGAAGTGTCAAGAATTGACACCTAAACCTGATGTTTGCTGCCAGAACAAAGCATTTTAAAAGGGGCCACGTCGAGACGAGAAGAAAAGAGACCTATTCAAATTCAAAGAGTCAGATCAAGTGTTGTCAAAGAGAATCACTGAGTGCAAAACCAAATCAAGTATCAAGCCCTTAGTAATAAGTATTAAGTCAGTAAGTACAGGTCAGTGTAGGGTTAGGACCAAAGGTTATGATTTACATGTCAATAAGTCCATGTAAAATCACATGATGAGTGTGTCTTTCAGGTCTGTGGATGCTTGTGAAAAGGACTGGTAAGAAACACGGTGTCCTTTTATATATTATATATATTATATATTATATGTTAAATCTGTGTTTTTATAAAACTAAAACAAACTAACACATAACCCTTAAAATGAACTGTTTTATAACCCATGACTTAAGTCTGACTTGAGTTAGAGGTCTACAACTCTGGCTGCTGTTATTTTAGCATTTAGCAAGTCTCACATCTCCTCAAAATAAAATAAAAAAGATAAATCTCACATCCACAGTCTTGTTTTCCTGAGCAAGCCTTTTGTTGTTGGTTTCCTGCTTTTAATCCTGCTAAATTAACTTCTAACTAATGCAAACAATGCATAAATGTGCCAATATCAAAGGTGCTGTTTTTTACAATAATATAAGTGACTCCCAAACACTCACATTTATCCTATCCCAGCTAACTGTGCAAGCAGTTTCAGAAAAAAACAAACTGTGTCTGCAATGTGCTACTCCCAGGTGTAAAGGACGTCAGCTGTGCAAATATACAGCACTGCACTGCTGAAAAACTGTGTGCATGCTCAGTGGACAATTGCCACATAAATCAAGATAAGAATAAAAAAAGAAACAAAACATAAAGAAATGCCTGAGGGCTTACTGAATAAGAGGCTTGCGACAGAGCACCAGGGCATCGTAGAGCACGCACACGCCGAACACTGTGATGCCCGTCTCCTTGACCAGCATGGCACAGGTGCCCAGCAACAAACTGACCAACAGAGACCACACAGACACCGTGGAGGGCAGAGAGTCCACAGAGACAGACACACCCACACTCCTGAGAGATAGAAAACAGTAAAAATAAAGGTATTTTATAATGACAGGAAAAACATATTAGATTTAGAGATCTACGTATTGACTAAGTTAATTAATTGTTCAAGAATTGTCAATTCAATGTTAATGTTAAACAGAGTGAGGAACGTGAGCATCCATGCAATAAGCTACAAGTAAAGGTGCTCTGACAGTTTTTTCTCATAAGACATTAAAAGTCACATCATTTGGTTTGTATATTAGAACTGCTCCTCGCTGATGGTCATACAGCTGCTGATGGTCATACAGCTGCAAAAAGGGGACCATGAGGGGTTTAGCTTGTAACCATTTCTTAAAGCAACATGTGCATCATGTGCTTCAGAATTCTTTATTTTCTGGTTCTCATGCTTTCATGAACCATCCTTCATTTCGTCTGTTCAATTCATCCTCTTCAGTAATCAACGTGCGTTTGTGTGTGTGTGTGTCTGTGTTTTTACAAGGTGTGGGGGCTGTATACAGTCATCTTACCTAATAAAGGAGAGAAATGTGAGCAAGAACAGCAGACATGCCAAGACATCAGCCCTGCCCACGATACCGGACACCTGCAACACGCACAGATTGTACAGATTAGCCATGTGTCAGACAGCTCTGGTGAAGAAACACAGCTGGATGTCCACATGGATTTCATTATGTTGCTATGCAACAGTGAGTTGCACAGTTTGACCTGCTGCACATTGTTTTCACTGAGGACTCTGAGAAATGTCTGCTTCAAAATCTGACAGAATAATTATGTGATTATTGTTTAGACAGGTGCCCATTATCATGGTCAACAATAAGCTTTTAGGCATTTCTGTGATAAAGCAGATTATATATTATGTATTATAAGGCAGTTTCCTACAAACAGTGCTAACATTAGTTATGTTTCTGAATGTAAAAACAAATTAAAATTAAATAAACATTTGAACAAGAGTAATAAACTAGACAAATCAGGTGCAAGCAAGATGAATGAAGTGGTTTATGAGTAAATAAAATAGTTGTTAATAAAGTGTTTAAACCTACATACAATATTGTAATCATTTATATTTCCAGATAAATATTTCACTGGCAAAAAAGTCTAAGCAACAGCCATTCCAACAGCTCTGGTTGTATTTGCATTGGAGCAAGAAATACTGAAATTCTGCGACATATATCCATACAGCTGATCTACAGTTCCAGCCGATGGTTTGTGTGTGTGGTGGAGTGGCAGTCTGCCGCAGACTTGCTAAGCAACTGTAAACATGTCCAGCAGACACTGATAAAGAATAGGCTGTGTGGGAGTGAGGATAGAGGGCAGTGAGGGGAAGAGCAACAGGAGAAGGCCACCTAGAGGTGGGGAGGATGGTCATAAGAGCTCATGTATGATTATATACTGTATGTAATTGCTGTAACTGTAACATGAAACATCAAGATGCAAACTAAGCACAGAATTACATCTGAGAAATGTTACTACAGGAAATAAATGTTCTTAGAGGCATATACAATCAGTCAGCAAGGATTTTAACACATTCTTTTAATGGCCAACAACAAGCAAATGAGTGCCCAGAGGTGTTAAAATGCAAGACCTCAGACACTTTAAAGTAGAAAATAAAACAAATCCCTCTATCTGCATTAAGCTACTAAATAAAGTGAGTGAGGTAAAGTAGGAGATTTTAGATGTTACATATACATGTCATCATCAGCTGCATGATGACATGTATATTTAATGACATTAAATTTTAGCTTAATTACAAGTTATTTCTCTTTTTATATGTACATAAATTATTATAAATATATAACTACATAATAATGATGTTGCAGAGCCCTACATGAGGACATTTTCTTTCTTCAGACCTCCTTAAATAATACTGCTTTATATTAGATAAATTCAATAATTGTCAAGCAAGTGCATTTCCCAGTATTTTGTGTGTATGCCTTGTAAATTTCCTAGGGGGGTACAATTCTCCAAATCAACAGTTGAGTTTGGAACTTGAATTTTGAGAATCACTTGTTTAGCTGGACCATGATGCATTTGACCACATTCCTTTTCAAGTTAATGCCTCCTTCTTTGATAATGCACTGTGTCACAGTTTGAGCCTTGTTTTCAGGAAAGAATAGTTCCATGCCTTATATGTCCTTTGTTGAATGACTTTGTAAAAGCCCTGGTGTCCTGTTTGTACTAGTATGTCTCAAGTAGTCCTTTTTTCTTCTGACTGGCCTTAATTGACAACACAGTCAAGTAAATAACACAAAGTTACACAAGTGCAACAGTCTATTAGGATCAAGTACTAGTTTATTTAATTTTATATCTAAATTATACTTAGATATAATGGAAAACTGAAGACTGGGATGCATGCTCACATACACACACACAAATACACAAACTGGCACAAGGATGCAAGGAGTGAACGGAACACAAAAGAACAGAGAAAACAAAACTATCTGTTATCAAAATCTAATCATCTGATCTTGCCAGTGAACATTTTGTTCCAATGTAAAAGAAATTCTCTCAAGGCATTACTGAGATATAGCATCGACATGTATGGGACAGAAAGACTGATCTGGAGACTAGCTATCAATCACAAACTAATTTACCATTTCCACTCATCACATTATAATATATATTCAGATTCAATAATGGCCACCGAAATATTGATGAAGTAGCCAGTTAGGTGAAGAACATAAGAAAATGTTCTAATGTTCTTAAATGTTATGAGCAGACACTTTGTAGGCAACTAAAACTAGCTTATTCCCATACCAAGTGTGTCCCTGAGCAAGACACTCAGAACTAGCTTCCCAGCGCTAGTAGCTGCACCAAAAACAAGCACTGCTCCTGCTAAGGGGGGATGAGCCAAATGCAGAAGACACATTTCGTTGTTACATGTAAAGTGTATTCAATGACAATAAAGCAGATTCCTAAATAGTCTAACTCCCATACTTTCATCACAACAAAATTGCTGTGATATAATCAGTTCTTATTCTACGTCAGTACAGTAGACCTGCTTAAGAGTCATACAAACTGATACACAAAGCATACACAGACTGCAGTAAAACTAGACAACATTTGAGTAGAATGAGCAGAATTTCAGCAAAAGATAAAGGCAAAAGATAAAAATCAAATGTTCTTATTACTTCCAAATAATTTACACCCCAATTATTCTAGTTATTTATTGCAATTCAAGTGATTCAAGTCCATTGAATAGCCTCAAATGGTACAAAGCTAAGTGGTGTACTAAAAGAGGTTAAATAACAGGTAAGGTTACCAAAAACTGAACTTTTTTCAGGAAAACACAAAATGGGTTTACCATTTAAAGCTGTTTTGCAGCAATAGAGCTTTATCAAGCTTTAAAATCTAGTGCTACTACTTCCCCCAAACGTTCTTTTCTGTATTACCTACAACCATTACTGTCTGCATAAAATCAGTGGTGGAACACACTGTGCTACTACATCCTCATGAGTGAGTACAATTTCCTTCACCATCGAAAGGCAATCAAAAGCTGGGGCAAGATGTCTGGCAGACCCAAAGCCACAACTGCACCAGAGACAAGTTTCTTAGAGTTAACAGCCTGTGTCACAAGACAAAAGCTTCGAGCATAGTTTAATAGTGGTCATTAGGCCTGGGCGATACAGACCAAAACTCATATCTCTATATTTTTTTAGCCCATAAAGTAATTACAAAAAGACAACTATGGGACAAATGGTCATGTTTCAAATATAGTTACTGGCACATATGAAATAGATTTTGTAAAAAAATATAGATAGCTGATTCATCAATTAAGAGTTGTTATGCACCATATAAAGCCGTCTTGTTAAAGTAGCGATTAAGTCTTTAGCGATATGATTAGGACTTTTGAATATTTCCTAAATTCGGTATTTATTCTTCTGAAAACTAACAAAAATCTGTTATTCATCTTCAACACAGTGCTGGGTTCAGCAGAGCTCTTACTGCTTTGCTAATGCATTTCAACCTAGTAACAACAAAAAATATATTTTTTTCTTGCAAAATAAAGAACCTTATGTATTTCACAATAAGATAAAGAAGCAGTATTCCTTTTGTAAAATAAAAGTGCTTCACATTTGAAATCAACAAATAATATAGGGGGAACATCTGGAATACAGATAGTTTTTATGAACAAGACTTTGCTTGAGTGAAAAGTTTTGTTGGTTTTGTATAGTTGTGCTTTAAACTGACAGCTAACTTTATTCCTGTGTTTGTGTGGGAAGCTAAGTCTCATCGCTGACACGTACAGCAGCATTGGTGGTGCAGCAGCAGAAACTCGCGCAGTGGGGTCGGGTGGGGGCTTACCTAGGCTATGAAACACCACCGTTGGCCTACCAAAGACTGGAAAATCCTTCCATGTGTTCCAAATGTGCATACATATTTACATTTTTTTCAAACCTAACTGATATATTATACCCATTTACAGAGGCACCCTCTTTGCTTTAGCCTTTCCACAGAAACATGGCTGAAGATGAGGTCGCCATTCCCGGTTAATGCAATCCTCATTAGCTTCATGTCCAGCATATAATTCATGAGGTGCTTGTTAATTTATTAATTAACAACCTGATTCTCCTTTGATTGCTTTGAAGATTGTTGTTCATTCATTTGTGCATTGGACTTGCAGATATAAGCTAGGAGAGTAAAGGTCCTATAAAGGTAAAGGTAAATTTGAAAATCATTTCACATGACATAATTACTTATAAAGAAGAGCTCAGCTGTAGTTTGCACTGTGAGAGAGATGTTTGGGTGCAGCAAGAACATTTAGCCAAACACAGACAGAGAGAACAAATCTTTTTTTTTGCCGAAACAAATATAATTTGCCTGCATGTTACCTGTGTTATCTATAATTAGCACATTTAGTTATGAAATAATTTAATCTAAAATCAGCTGTTAAAAATGGGTAAAGAATTTGAACATAATATATGATAAAAAACATAAGAATATAAGTAAAAAGTGAAGTTTACCCCTGTTGATCTAATGATCATGAATGAGGTCTGGGTAGGACCAATACACTGTTAATTTAACATCCTTACTCACTGAAAATTTTACTACTGACCTGAAAATGTGTAAATACTATTTCTATTAATTGTGTAAAAGTGTTTACTGCAAGCAAGTGCCCTTTATCACGTCATATATGAAAAAATGAACTCAATAGCACTGGTGGTTTTGCTACAAATAAGCCTATAAATCCTCAGTAAACATGGTTAAAAGCTCTAGAACATCTAAGTGGGTCTTTTACTTTATGTTACCTGCTATTTCAAACTCCAAGAATAAAGTGACAGGCTGCAAACAGCAGTCTGTATCTAAGTAATGTCAATCAGAAATACAAAACTCCCAATCAGCAATGTCACTTACTGACTTTCATCTTAATTACTGATGGAGACCTGCTATGTTTACTGCTCATCTTCTTTAATGAAAAAGCTTTTCTGAAAAATCAACTGTTGTTCTAAGCTTTTCTTTACAAAACCAACTTCCGTTACTCCCCAGCTGCAAGTTCATAGGCATATTGTTTTTGAAAACAGTGTTTTTGGTGTGCTCCTTAAAATTAGTAGACTTGTATTCACACTATAAAGCTATTTGCAAACCAAATGGAGTTCAACATTCTACAGTATTACATTGTTGACAAATAGAAAGCATTCAAGAACGTTGCCAGAAGTAGATTATGTACTTGGACATTCACCCTTAGGTCAGACTGCACAATGCGCTGCAGAAAAAAGAATTGCCTACAGGTGTCACTGAGCATATTAAAGTCCGTGACAGCACAATTAAAAAAAGACAGGTACAGTTTGTTTGAAAAGGTTACCAGGGGAAAGTCTCTTCTATCTACAAAGATGACAAAAACATGACTGAAGTTCATAAAACTGCATTTAACAAACCACCAGTAAATTGTGAGAACAGTGTTCTATAGACAGATGAGACAAAAGTGGAGCAGTTTTGTCTTAATGCACAGCACCATGTTTAGTGAAGAAACAAAACACAACATATCAGAAGAAACATATAGGATGTTCCTTCTGATATGTTGTGTCAACCATCAGCAAGACCATCAGCAAGATGATGGAGGAGTGATCATTTGAGACTGTTTTGCAGCCAAAGGACAGGACAGGCAAAAACCCATCCACAATGATGCGAGTGACTGAAAAAGTTATAAAGGAGATGATTCTGCTAAACTCTACAATAAACTATACTAATTAAATACTTTTCTTTTGGGAGGGTATATTTTTTTTTTTAATTATTACTTACATATTTGTTAGTTTTGGGAAATACAAAATACAAAACCTTTAGCTTTCTTTACAAGAGTCAGACAGAGTCAATCTCATGCCACACACTTGTGGCAATGTTCAAACCTTGATTTCTGATCCAAGATTCAGTTTATTATTTTCCATCTTTTAAAAAATTAAAAAGTTGTAATTCACTAATTATGTTATGATTGATTAGTTTGACCTCCACATAAACAGAAATGTTTATGTGAAACTCACAAGGTGTTTTACAGGAAATTACACACTACATTTTGACAACCAGCAGACAGGAAGAGAGGCTGGTTGTCAGGCAACATCCTTTCTTTTACAAGTACTCACAATATGGCATTAAAAAAAGGAAGGCAGACACACGATATGTAATTTTCAACTGTGCTCAAGATATTAGGTATGACTACTCATTTACATGTACAATCAAAGTGAAATGTCTTCTGGCATTTACAGTGGAAGGGTGTGTATCTGAGGGATTTCTATTAGAAGCAGCTGCAGCCTTCATGAAGAGGAAGATGTGAGAAAGAGAGTGTGTGTGTGTGTGTGTGTGTGTGTGTGCGTGCATGCGTGCGTGCGCGCGCATTTCCTTGTGTGGACGAATTCTGTAGAAATACTATTCTTGTGAGTACATGTTTTGTACTGTATAAAAAAATCCAAGAGTCAGCTGTATTTTTAGGGAGGTTCAAGACATCTGTAGCATGGTGTCAGTGTCACATAATTCATATAATTGGTATATGAATTAGTAGTGCGGTCAACCTGAAAAGACCCGAACAACAAACACACCAGCAGCACTGATATACTATAATTTAATTAACAAGCAGGGAAACGTGTAAATGAGTAGCATTTTTTTGACAAATAATAACAATACTCTCATCATTAGCAGTTAACAAGGCGCAGGCTCCGGCCCTTCAAATCCATTAGGGACACAACACCCGAGTAAAAGAAGACCATTCCCAACTGTATTAGACTGGTCCAAAGCAGAACACAACTTGGGTCCGGGTTCAGATCTCTAGCCCTCCATAAATCACTATACTGTGAGGACATTCTGGAAAGTAAACACACTTCAAAAGGGTTGTTTGAGGGTAATGATTTGGTTTCAGGGTTCAATTTAGAATCAGGTTACAGTTTAAGGGGTTTGGGAGCTTTGGAAAGAGAAGAAGTCTTTGCTTAGTGCCCTGCAAATACTTTGGGGGCCAGAGGTGGACAAAGATAAAAGGCATGAGAACAGAAGAGGAAGTGAGGTATGGAGAGTGATTTAAGGAAATGCAGGGAGGTGCAAAATTAATGGATGAGCCAAGGGTGAGAGAAGGGTGGACACAAGAAATTATAAGTATATGAATATATCATGCAAAAAAACTAAAGTATGAAAGAGTTGGAAAGGTATTAGTTGATAAAGACCCAGGCAGACTCTATGATGGACCATTTGGGCACATTTTGGCACAACGTGTGCTATTTGAAGTTTCTCAGGTTTTTGGCTTAGTTTTTTACCTCTACCTCTATTTGACGTTAGAAAGTCATTACACCAAATAGAAATTGTTTTTGAAGGTTTTTGGGAATTATCCACCCAACTTAAATATTTACCCATTCAAAATAAGGGAAACTCATCATACAGAGAAACTAATTTGACTCCTAATGGAGCAAATTTATTACAGTGAAATGTAAAAATTTAACAATTTAGGGAAAAAAATCAACCATAAATCTATAAACAAAATCATAGCATTTATCAAGGCTGTGTGGTTTCATTTTGTGAACAAATATTTGTAATATTTTTAATATTAACAAGAAATCAAACATCCTGTAGTCAGCTGGCAGCATTGACATTTGTGTTGTCAATGAGTGTTGTTGTATATGGGTATAGAGACAACAGTGTACAAACCACAGATGGACTAAAGAAGAGCTGGAACAAAGAGCATGGAGCTGTGGTGTCGATAGTGGGCCCAGGTTTCCTAGCTGGCATCGGAGGGGTTGTGGTCTTCCTCCTCTCTATTGTGTAATTGTTCTTGTTGTCCTGCTTTGGAGTGAAAGATGATCTTGGGGCTTTTCTTTTCCTTGGTTGTGGAGCAGAAGAAGATGGTCCTGTCAGTGGCTGACTGCAGGAGGCCTGTCCAGAGGATGATGGTTGATAATCCTCATCATTATCACTCTCACTGTAAATTTATATGAAAAAAAGTATTATGTTGTAAAGATATATTCATTCACAATAACAGAGTTTTTGAACAGTGACAATAATCAGAATCAGATATAATATATAATGCCTTCGTAGACAGGATTATGTACATAAACAATAAATATATAACAAATATAAATATGTCTGGCAGCACTGAGCAACAACAAAGACCCTGCAGCTGACCACGCGCACACACAGACTAATCCAACACACACACATCCACTGCACAACAGTGGCTTTCTTATGTTTCTTATGTTTCAAAGCGACGTGTGTGGTTTTCATCTTGTGCTAACCACTTTCTGCCCACTTGTGGGACTAACAAAGTATTATCTTATCTTGTAAAATACGGTTGGACTATCTGAAATAGTATCGCCATTCCAGGCGGACTGCACGCGTTCTCCTGCCTTTCTCTGCTTCGTGCGCCTCGTTTATCATTTAGTAAATACACCAGTCATTTTACACAGAAACAAGGAAATAAATTGAGGAACATGGTTTAGATACCTTTCTGATGATGAGATTTCATAATCCAGATCACTGTTGTCCTGATTGGGAAACAATAAATCCTCCTCGTCAGACGAACAATGTCCTACACACAGATCTGCAGCACTAACAGCAGCTAACAGCTCCAGCGCCTCGTCTGTGGTAGAAAACCTTTTTTTTTGCCAGCCATTATCACCAAAAAATCACAAAAAAGTTGTTGGACTATCTGAAAAGGAAAGCCAGGTGAAGAAAAGTAAACTCCAGTGCAGAAATGCTGTCGTTCCAGGTGGACTCCCTCGGCACACCTCCATCTCGCTATGCGCCATGCGCTCTTTGAGTAAATGCCTGTATAATGCCGTAAATAATGGAACGATCCGCGCGAGTGTATCTCAGGAACCCTTTGGCCGATTTCAGTGGTTCAGACGTCTTTGGAAACCTCTCAGCCAATAGAATCGATTGCTGTTGAGTTTGAATGTACAGTTGTCGTATTTACAAAACACACTAAGTAAACAGCATAGAACATTGGAATGCAGTGCCACGGCGTTGAAGGTTTCTAAACAGTCTACAGGAGACAGAAAGCTAAAAACAGTTAGAAATCAGCTCATTGTTAAAGTGGGAAATGGATTACACGAGCCAAGGGTTTTCTTTTTACTATAAAACGGATTATGACCATAAAACAGTAAAGGTAAGGCTGAATTTATGCTTTTGTTTTTATGAAATTCCTTTTTCCTTTGTTCTTTGTTTGCTGCTTGCTCCGTGAGTTTTGCACCTAGAATAATGATTAGGTAAAAAGGTGAGAGTCTTGGCTTTAATTTGAACTGCTGCTTCTGTGGATATGACCATAAAGCATTGTCGCGGTTGTGTAGCTAATTAGCATATTAGCCTCTTTTTCCTATCATTTGGTTTAGCGGTGTATTGTTGTTATAGGGTGTTGTTGGTGTGGAAAACTGTGTTTTCGTCGTTTAGATGTGTTTCTTCCCTTTAAGTAAATGTGCAGTATGCATATATTGGTCTACAATAAGCACGTTTTTAGAATGACTTTGTAACAGGAAGTCCCAGCGGACCCGGTACCGAGACCGTCGGATTCAACAGGTTAACACTTTAGCAACACACAGACAAGACAAAAGACATTTTTCCCCATTGTGAGTAAAGAGTAAAAGCAACACACCCAAACACAGGCTGAGCATGTACCCTGGGTACATTCTCAAGAAAGATGTCTGTCCCTCACCCCTGTCCATCCTTGCCTTCACTGAAAGTCCAAACACATATTTTGAGTGTGTGTGTGTGTGTGTGTGTGTGTGTGTGTGTGTGTGTGTGTGCGCGCACGTTCATGTACAAGGACCCACAAACCAGCACACATATGGCTGATGGGATCCACACATGGCTAGCATCTATCAGCAGTAAGAGCAGAGGGGGTATGGATGAATGGAGGCTTTTCAGCTTTGAAACAGGAGCCCCATTCACTGAATATGGACTGACTGCCAGATTGGCCAAACTGGCCACAGAGAAGACTGATACAGGACCTTAGTGCTGCTCAGGAGTTTATATGCAACATAATAATGAACAACTGGAGGAGGAAAATGTGATACAAACAGCCCCAAGGCTCTCATTAAACACGTCTCAACTCCAAATGGCAAAAACAACATTGAGTCTGCAATCAAATATGGGGTATTCTCACTACGGAGTGGTGGACTGCATAAAATCAGAAACAATGAAATAAAGACATGCTCAGGGCATCCCCAAAGCTGAAAGAATACAACCAGAAGGCAAGTTTTCTGCCTGTACAAAGTGTAGCAAAACTGGCCATTCCATTACATAGAGCCATGAAAAAATAAAACAAGAACAACATAAAAAGAGTCACATTAAAGGGTGTGTATTTAAAAAGTATAATATCAGATAAGGCCACCCTATGACTAGCATACAGTATATAACTGATTTCTGTTGACTTATGCAGAGTTGTTTCAAAATACCAATGGTAGAATATAAACATATAAAATTGGGATTGGAGGGTGGATACCCAAATCCAACACAACAAGATCTGCCAGTACCTGAGAGTTCAGGTCATATTCAGGCCAAAATTTAATTCATGTTCTGATTTGGGTAGGCTTCATTAGCCTTTAAGCTAAGCAGGTTTATGTTTTTACCCTTTATGAGGTTGCTTTGTTTTGTCACTTTACTAAGTTGCGTATTAAAGTGGAGTAAGTATATTGTAGTATGAAGCAGGTGTTCCACAGGTCTACTAGCATGATAAGACAACATTGCCACAGAAATGTGGCAATGTTGTCAACAGCAAAACATGAGACAGTGCCAACAAAAATACCAGCTGCAATAACCTTGAGTAACCTGATTATTTGACTTCGCTCTTGAAACAGAAACATAAGGCAGACAAGCTAGCCCAGATATAATGGATAGTCCTAGACAACACCAGTCCATTGCAACGTTAAATACAACCAGGTATTATTGAAGAAGAAAAAAAAGAGTCCTGGCAATTGATTAGGAGTAGGCAAAGGGCCACTACGTGTTAAATTATCTTTCTTTTGACTGAGACAGAATTGGACACTGCTTCTATTTAGAAACTCTCTCTCTCACACACACACACGCACACGCACACACACACACACACACACACACACACACACACACACACACGCACACACACAACCTCATGTTTTCTTCTGGAAAGAAATTAGTCACTCGAATTGCAACTGAATAAGAAAGGAAAGAGTTCATCTGATAAGGCAAACTTGAGATCGATTTGTGGGAATGTGTCTTTCTTCCCCCAGTTTGTGTGTGCACAAAAACTCTGTGCCTGTGTGTGTGTTTGCCAATCTCGTTCCTTATCACAATAAGGGAAACTGATGCCATCTGGAGTGTGTTTATATTCAGCCACAGTCTGAGAGTCATCAAGCTGTGTGCGGGTGTGTGTTTAGGCAAGTTTCTAAACACTTTGCTTCTAATAATTTCTGTAGAATGGCAGTTAATGGAAACTGGAAAGCTAAATTGTGCATATTTATACTGAAACATTAAGACGGAGTCCCAGGTTGGGAAACTATCCAGATTTTCAAAGTTTAAAAAGCTAATAAATCTAGTGACCAAACTGACATGTCCTCATTCACTTGTACAATCTAGATTAATAAATACTCAACTCAATATAGAATGAAGGTATCAAAGAAGTTAAGTAGTTTACAGCTCATATTTGAATGTATCAAATACATTTTGTAGAAAGTTGGATCAACCTGCAAGTGTGCAACTTATCTCCCAGTGAGCCTATGACAGCAGGGTGATATACACCAAGTCCCTTTCAAGGCCCAGTCAAGGCGGGTTTGCTATGCCAATACCCACCACCACCACAACCCTAAACTGATTAGTGGCAGTGGTGATCGGCATCTGTATATACACGTGATGTGGTGGGGGGTATTGGCGAGAGGGTAATGTTTTATCGTGAGACAAACTATTGTGTCCAGCAACCAAGTTAGACACAGATGACAATGCTTCCTCAGGATTTCAGTGATGTTGGCCGTTTTTTTGGTGACATAGCCAAATTGTGTGCTTAACATGACCAAGGCTTACCTAAGTTATTTAAGTCTACTTCTCAGATACAGACAGAGGCAGCCTTCAATCCAAAGATACATTTACATGTACTATCTGTGTTTTTCCTAAAGCAACCTACAAAACTCAACCGAATCTGATTAGTTACTAAGACATTCATTACTCAAAAAAAGATGTTGACAACTCTATCTCAAATGATGCAAGGAGAGATTAAATAAATCTGTAAAGTAGATTCATAACTTGATTCCAGATTTTTTTTATAACCCAAATGTTAGCAAACATTATCAGTTTCGGCAAGTAGCCAAATCTCCCTCCTATCCTGTCACATTCAGTCCAAATATTTCAGTCAGTTTCAGCAGTTTGACTGGTATGTTGGGAGACGAGCGGGGAAATCAAACCCTTTCCAGCACCGGCCTGGAGACTCTGAGACCTAATTTCAGTCTCTTTCACACTTCTTGCTCTCACTTTCTCTTCTGTCTTGTCATCTTGCTTCCCCTGCTCCCAGCTTGCATTTTCTGAGCCTTCCTTTTGCTCTCTCTTTCTATCTATCTCTCTGTACAGGGATTCAGGGGAGAACTCTGGCAGGAGGCCTGTCCTGCTACAACCCCTGCTGCTCTCCATTCATCTCTCTCTCATTTCCTCCCCCTCCGTCTGCCTCTTGTTTCCTTTCATCGCCCTCCTCCACCGAATCTCATGCATTTCTCTTTCTTTCCTCCAGACTTTCTCCATGCTGCTTACTCCTCTGATCCATTAATTTCCTATCCTCCCCCTTCTGCTCATACCCTTCCCAAATTCTCTACAACGCTCATACAGTGAACATCTGAGCCCTTTACTATCGTCTCACCTGTTGAAGCGAAAAGGAGGAATAATAATCTGTTCTGCTTCCTTGATGCATATATTTGCATAGATTCCACAACTTGACTCACTACTTTTCAGAGTCAGATAAGAAATGTTGCCCTTTATGAATCACATATAAAGTAGAGCAGAGTTTCATAATGATAAATGATATGCAGGCGATGAAGTCAGCTAACATACAGAAATACAGAGGAGTCAGACCACTGCACAGTGGTAAAACCACACTCTTACACTGAGGCAATTCTACTAGGTGGACAACTGCTATTCTGGGGAGGAGAGGAAGACTCTCTTTCTCAGTCCTTCCTACAATCAAATCTTTTTTAATTATCCCTAACCCACATACTGCTTATTACCTGGATTACTAAATGATGATATAGTGGCAGATATACAAGGTGAATTGGTATGTTCCAATCTTGGCTTAACTGAACTGGTCTAAACAAAAAACAAAGTAATGTACTGTATAGTGGTCCCTCGCTATAACGCGGTTCGCCTTTCGCAGCCTTGCAGTATTTATTTAGTGCAATTCTGCATGCTTTATGTGCAGTGCAGCAGCCTGATTAGTGCATTGTGCCTCAAAACATCTATTGTAAATGTAAAAAACAAAGGTGACTACTTCGCAGACTTCGCCTATTTGGGTATTATTAGAACGTAACTACCGTGATTAACGAGGGACCACTGTATATAATAATAACCAGCTGTTATTGTCATTGATCACATTTACATGTTACAATAATATTTGGCTCATTTGGAAGGTGGGCAGCCACAGAGGCCGACCACAAAGCTGTGTGTCTCGCTCATCCCTAACTGAGACTTATCCCACTGAACTTACAGGCAATTAATGTTCTGCTAATCAAATAGATAATGGATGTGATATCCAAATAACTGTGATTCCCAAGCTCCCACTTTATCTACACTTATTGCTTACAGTGCTTTACAGTGAAAACCCTACAGTCATCAGGAACAGAAGCAACACGAAACATGAAGCACTGCACTGGTTGAGAGTGCCTTTACTATGTGGCACAGGATACTCAACTGGGACAAAACCAGCAGACCCCAAGGGAATATCCTCTCTATAAATATAATTCTAAATTAACTTTAGCCAAAAATTGGCCTATACATACTTCCAGTTCAATTTCAAAAGGTAAAGCTAACCCATTGCTTTTTAAGTCAAAAGCCCATAATAGGATACTTCTAAGTCTGAGTTGATGCAAGTATAATTTTGTTGGCATTAAAGCCACAAAGAAAATTTTAAGAATGTGAAGCAAATAACAATGAATTCCAGGTCAGCACACAGTAGTCCACAATTTTTCACCACATAGCTAGATTCAAAGAGAGGATCAAAAATGTCATAAATTGATGAATCCAGTGCAGCTCTGAAAATACCTAATAATTTACATACTATTTAAATGTTATACATATATTTTTTTTCTATTTAAAAATATAATGTAGTGAATTCTGATGGCTACTATACTGTGAAACACGTATAAGGTTCCTGTCAGGGATTGTGTTCACAGACCCAAGAGCACTCAAAAGGTATGAGATTAATAAGGAGGTTTTAATAACCATAAACAGAGAAAAAATATATAGATACATCACTCCATATGGGTGGCACCTACAAAACAGATAAAACTAAATGCAAGGGGAACAATCTAGTTTACGTAAGTAATTAGTTAGGTTCACTTTTGTTTTTGTCTCAGAGATAGCACCCGTTAAATGTGTAGCTAGGTTTTCTGTTATGGGTATACTTTGTCCTTTTGCCTGGTTTATTCCATGTTTAATTTCCTTCCTGGGTCAACTCTGGCATTTTCCTCCTTTGGAGTGACAACGACAACTTGTGGGTGGACTGTTTTACTTTATGAAGTTTACTTTATGAAGACCTCGGCAGCGCGAATGATAACTGTTTACTCGGTTGTTTGTATAGCTTAAAACTGCCGACTAATTAGCGTAGTAGAAGATGATGGACTAAGAAGTCATTCGCGCTGCATCGGGAGATGCGTCTTACAATCTGAGACAGCACACTAGGACCAGAGGGCTCAGCGGTCCAGTAAGTAAGGAACGTGGCTCTCACAGGTGACCACTGGACTTCGTTGAACAACAATAACTACTAAGGTTTCACAGCACATTTTATTGATAACTAAAATTGTTTGCACTAACAGTGAGTAAAACTAAAGAGCGACACTATGCCAAGGCGTGTGCTGAACATTTTATACACATTGTTGTTTACATGTCTGTTATTGTTAGATTCTAAAATAAATTATTATTATTAAAGCTAAAATGTAATTTTAATGGCGTTTATTGTTCTTATATTCTGCTTGCCCTTTAACCTTTAGGCCTTGGTTCAGTATTATTTCTTATCAGAAGATGACATTAATTTGAGTCACTGTTGAGGACCTCAAAGGTTTTTTTTTTAAGTTGTATTTCACAGGAGAGAATCTGTGTTAGAAAATTATTAAAATTCTAGTAAAAGCATAAAATCTTTGTATTTATTCTGCATTTATTTCATTATATTGATTAAATGCTGTTATAAACATATTTATAAAACTGAAAATATTTAATTGCCTGGCTGCAATTAAATATCGATGAAGAAATTGTGATTAATTACAGAAAACTCTGCGATTAATTTGTTTGTTTTTTTTTATTTCATTTCATTTTTGTGGTGCCCAAATTTATGCACCTGCCTAATTTTCTTTAAACAATTATTGCACACTTTCTGTAAATCCTATAAACTTCATTTCACTTCTCAAATATCACTGTGTGTGTCTCCTATATGATATATTTAATTTACATTTTTTATTATAACAACTAACGATTTATACAGAAAAATCCCTGACAAGGCTGCCCAAACTTTCGCACCCCACTGTAGCTAGGGATGTGGAATTTGGGGTGGGTCGTGTACTTACAGCCTCAGTGTGGACAGGATGCGTAGCGAAGAGGAGCGCCGCGACAAAGGCCAGGCGTGAGTCTTCAAAGACACAGCATTCACACGTGTGCATGAGCAGGCATGTCACGACACAGTGCAAGCACACGTTGACGATGTGGAAAGACAGAGGTGCCATGCCCCCCAGAATGATATTGAACCTGACAGAAAGAAAGACAGAGGAATATTCAGCATGCTGATGTGAGACTCTAGCTGCATTTATAATGTTTATGATTTAATCATAAATGCTCAATGCTCATAATCAATGACAAAGCACCTTTACCACATGGAGAAAAAAGAGCTTAATCTAATCTAAAACAATGACTTAGCAATGCACTGCTACAAATTTAATATGAGAATCTGTAAAGTAAATTACACCTTTACCGGATGATGTGATTGTATTAGAATCCTGAAAAGAATCCTTATCCATTTCCACAGTGCTACAGGTCCTTCTCAAAAAATTAGCATATTGTGATGAAGTTCATTATTTTCTGTAATTTACTGATAAACCTTAGACAGTCATATATTTTAGATTCATTACACTAAACTGAAGTAGTTTAGGGCCTTTCATTGTTTTAATATTGATGATTGTGGCATACAGTTCATGAAAACCAAAAATTCCTCTCTCAAAAAAATTGCATATTTTATCCGACCAATAAAAGAAAAGTGTTTTTAATACAAAAAAAGTCAACCTTCAAATAATTATGTTCAG
>JAUMTR010000015.1:778305-799835 GCA_032270685.1 Microctenopoma stevenorrisi
AGCAGTGGACTGAGTCTGGAGTAGAAACATCCAGAGCCACCGTGCACAGGCGTGTGCAGGAAATGGGCTACAGGTGCAGCATTTGAACCTTTTGAACCAGAAACAGCGGCAGAGGCGCCTGACCTGGGCTACAGAGAAGCAGCACTGGACTGTGTGTGCGTGTGCATATATATGTGTGCGCGCGTGCGTGCATGTGTATGTGTGCGCGCGTGCGTGCATGTGTATGTGTGCGCGCGTGCGTGCATGTGTGTGCGCGCGTGCGTGCATGTGTATGTATGTATGTATGTATGTATGTATGTATGTATATATATATATATGTATATATGAAGGACCTGTTTGTCATTTCATCGAATCAATGTGAAGTTTTCATTCTCAACACAGAAAATAACTTTACAACCATGCAAATCGTTTGTCAGGATTTGAGTGTTGACAACGTTGCATCACACTCTGTGTACTCTCATAATTGGTAAGTAAGCTACCTGTGAAGTAGTCAAAGCAGTCGTGTTGGAAGACCTCGTACAAGACACCCAGTAGCTGCCACATCGGGGGCGAGATGGTCTGACATGTGAGGCCAAATGCCAGGGACAGGATCTCCTCATAGAACTCTACAGCGAGGTCAATAAGTCATTATTAACATAAAGCACCTCATATAACACAGTCTGTATAATGCAAGAATATCGTTATAGGAAAATTAATATAATAAAAAGCAATAAATATAACCAATGTTTGTAAGCTAATAATGTACTTAACCATCATATGGTCATAAGTAGCACAACACTGATCAAGAAAGATTTTGTTGATTAGGTATCAATGTAAATGAGAGGGCTACATTTTATCATTACATGATAACGTAAGGTAAGGCTAAACAATAAAATAAGATCTTAATTTTAATACATCAGAATGATTGTTTAAAATAACTTTTTAGGTCAAGATTGATCAGCTGAATAGAAAATAGTCACATAATGCAAGATCATCTTAAGTACAGAGGCAGCTCAAGTCAACATAAAAAAAATGTCAAGTGTGGCAATAACGCCTATATAATGGATGTTAGTATAAACTGTCCATTTGTTGGCTTGGTGTGTCACAGTCCTTTAGCTGTAGTTCAGTATGTCTACAACACCACCACAACATAAACTACATTTGTTGCGATTTACTGGAAAGTTTTACGCTGCTTAATGTGCAATTACCAGGATTACACAAACTACACAAACAAAAAAAACACACACAGATCCACTGTCTGCCTCATTATCTCACATTCTTACATACATGCACAGATGCATCTGCACTTATAGTATGCACCTGCATTTCTCTATATATTTAGGCATAATGGTGCAATCAAGCCTGTGATTAACTAATTACAAGATATTAATAGATTTTAACATTTTCAGGGTGAGGCGAGACTGCCAAAATCCTAATGAGTGGATATATGTGTAATTAAGTAGGTTTGTATAAAAACACTGGACTGCCTGCGCACACACACCTGCCATACCTATGATGGGCTTCTGCAACACTAGGCCGATCACCTGCAAACAGATTCCCTCCAGCTGCTGAGTGATCTGACAGGTGAAACAAATGATCAACATCATATTACACATTGGAAAGAGAACGTACTTCTTGTGAAGTCAGTGTGTGTATGTGAGTGAGACCTCCTTGTGGTCCTCCATGACAGTGAGGATGGTGTCGATGGTGCTAAGGATGCCAAGAGCCATGACAGTCTTGTCCTCATTCTCTTCATACTCCTCACTCTGAAGGACCCTGGTGAAGATCTCAGCCTGCCGAGAACACACACCCAGAGGTTATACACACACACACACAGAGTTCAGGACAACACTGTAGTATACATAGTACAGTAGTGTACTCCAGCAGGAACCGACAAAAACTGCATCACAAACACATACAAACAGGGCATTTGCAGCATTGTCATACATGAATAATGAGAGATGTTTGCATCGCGTTCCTACCAGATTCTGTGTCATGTCCACAGCAATGGCAGCCACCTCCTGGTTGTACTCACAGATCATCTTCTGAATGACATTGGTCAGGTCGTCATTTTCAGTCTCCTTCACCACGTGCAGGAGCTCCTGCATGACCGGCCGGATATACGGCCTAATATACAACTTAGCTACACACACACACACACACACACACGACCTTAGTACACTTCGCTACCACTATCAAAATCTCAATATTTATAATGACACCGATATATTTCTAAAAAAAGCATGTATACGTACACCAACAGTCAAAAGTTTGGACACATATAGGCTTTACCATCTTCTCCATGAAAACATACATGTCGTCAGCTTTGTTACCATTGGTGCAAAATGGTTTTATAATGATCAGTTATCCTCTCATTTTAATAAACTTCTAGGCGTCTGTATGTTTATGTAAATATTCCTTTAAAACACAGCTTTCTACACAATATTCTGATTACTCCACAGACCTTGTTCTTGGTTGCTGACCAGCGTCTGCAGAGCGATGGCAGCCTCCACTTTGACGGGCATCTCTTTGTCATTAATTAAATCCTGTTTGACCAACTCCACCGCATTTCTCAGAACCAGGTCATCGTGAAAACGCAATGGGCTGAAGCAGTGTAGCACCCAACACGACTGGCAAAACAACATGCGGAAGAGGACCAATAAATAATATCTTACATCAGTTTGGGGAGGGGAGTCCAGGATTAGCCCCTGTTCTGTTTCGCCAGCGCTGACATACATCAAACATTCATTCACTTTCTGGATTGTAACATGTCGCCCACTGTACTTTCACAATTTATCTTGCTTATGATTCTGTTTTTGTACTTTTTCAGCGTTTATTGTCGTTTTTAAATATGCAGACATCCCCCAATGCAGCACAGGAAGACAGCGTGTGGAAAATTTCACAAAATTATTTACCAACACTGATCCTTAATCTGTGTTGGGGAATAATAATCATAAATGCTATATAAATTTAATGCCGGGGACACCTGCAGAAATGCAAACAAAATTGCCCTAAATTATCATTATTCTTTTGTTTCACTTCATTACACACACTCTAAAACTCTTTTAGGACTACACGTCTTCTTTCTAAAATGAGGTTTCAAAAAATTAAATGACACATTTGTGGTACTACATAATATGCATTATCCATTATTCTTAGATGCTCTAAGAAACTAAAAGAGTGATGATGGATTCACTGACCCTAGCTCGAAGGTAGCCCATAGGAGAATTAAGCAGTGGGAAGACATAGTTTTGCAGCATAAGTTCCATTTGCTCCCTGTACATCCGCTTCTGTAGGATGACACACACACACACGATTTAAAAACAGGGAAATACTGAACAAAACATCTGTCTGATATTTTCTACAGGGAAAACAAATCAAAACAAATGTTATGCCTATGGGTGGGTGTACCTTTAATAAAAGCTCAGCCAGAGCTCCAATGCAATGCAGCGCTCCATCCTTCCTGCGGGGGTCAGAGGAGGGGTCCATCAGTGTTTGGTGGCAAAACTCCATGATCTGAGGAAGGACCTGCCAAGACGAAAGAACAGAGATTATACATTCCAGTGCTTGTCTAAGTTCTGTTCTGTGTTAAAATGCTGCTCCTCACCTCCTTGCGTTTGCGGGCAGCTTTACACAAAAGGCTCTGGGCGGCGGTGCCCGGGAGGGCGTGGTCGTCATACAGATCTGCGACAGAGAACATAACTAGCTCAAACAGCATGGCAGGCATCCTTCCTCCACCACTATATACAAAGTTTTCAGTTCACTTTCTGTAAGCTTCTTATAGCTGTACTTCACTAACACTATGATTACAATTAAATTCAGTAAAAAGCTACGAAGACAATGAAGTCTGGTAGCAGATATGTGATGTGATGTTAATTGACTCCTGTACAGGTTGACTATCTCATTGATAATACTGCAGTTTCATTGCGCACAATACTCAATGCCGTTCCACCTCTGAAAAGTAAGGAAGTAAACCAGAGGAGGTTAGCTCCATGGTACAATTCACATATTTGTACCCTAAAGCAAACATCACAAAATTTAGGCGCTCTACAAATTCAAGTAAATCCTGCATAGCCTAGAAAGATGGCCTAATAAAAGGCCCTCCGTAAAGCTAGAACTACATACTATTCGTCTCTAATAGGAGGAGAATAAGAGCAACCCCAGGTTTCTTTTCAGCACTGTAGCCAGGCTGACAAAGAGTCATAGTTCTGTTGAGCAGAGTATTCCCCTATCTCCTAGCAGTAATGACTTTATGAACTTCTTTACAAGTAAAATCTTAACTATTAGACAACAAATTGACCAGTCCCCTCCTGCAACTGGCATCGACGGAATCTGTCCAGCAGTTCCTGACGTGATCTTAGGATCTCAGTCTTACCTGGAATACTTCCATCCTGTAGATCTAGCAGAGTTACTTTTATTATTTAATTCAGCAAAACCATCTACTTGTCTCTTAGACCCCATCCCAACTAGACTGCTAAAGTCTATTTTAATAAATAGACTGGAACATGTCATTGGGATTAAAAGGGACAGCACTAAGCTGGTTTAAATCTTATCAGATAGATCCCAATTTCTTCATGTTATTGATAGTCCTCCACACTCGCAGGAGTTAGTTATGAAGTTCCACAGGGCTCAGTGCTTGGACCAATTCTCTTTACCATATACATGTCTCCACTGGGAAATAATATAAGAAAACACTCTATAAATTCCCATTGTTATGCAGATGACACTCAGCCACACCTATCCATGAAACCAGGAGAAACAAATCAATTAGCCAGAGCCTGCTTAAAAAACATAAAGGCCTGGATGTCCTGTAATTTTTTACTCCTTAATTCAGACAAGACAGAGGTTATTATATTTGGACCTCAAAACCACAGAGACACCTTATCAAATCATATTGCTTCCCTAGATTAAATAGCTATTGTTTCAATGAGACAGCAAGAAACCTTGGAGTCATTTTTGACCAGGATATTTTCTTTAACTGTTACATTAAAGAAATATCCAGAACAGCCTTCTTTCACCTAAGGAATATTTCTAAAATCAGGAGCATCCAATCCAGAATGCTGCAGCCAGAGTTTTGACTGGTCTTGACAAGAGAGATCATATTTCACCTACATTAGCTTCTCTCCATTGGCTCCCTGTTAAATCTAGAATAGAGTTTAAAATCCTTCTCCTCACATATAAAGCACTAAATGATCAGGGCCAAAAATAAATCAAAGAACGGATAGAACCATATTATCCCAGCAGAGCTCGGAGTGCTGGTCTACTTGTGGTTTCTAGAGGTTCCAAAGTACAATGGGAGGCAGAGCCTTTAGCAACCAGCTCCCTCTTCAGGTTCAGAAAGCAGACACCCTCTCAACCTTTAAGACTAGGCTAAAGACCTTCCTGTGTGATAAAGCTTAAAGTTAGAGCTCATTTGCTTACTGTGTGTCTTCTCTCTCCTGTAGTTTTGCTTCTTCCTCTATGTCCCCCTCTCTCTATACGTTTCTGCAGGAATCCGCAGCTCGGAGTTGTATAATATCCAGTGTGCAGCTGCTGGTTCTACCAACCTGCCTAGTGTTCTACCTGCTGCCCCATATTGTTCTCTTTGATTTGGCTGTTGTTCCTTTCTCTCTCCGATGTCCACTAACCCCAACCGGTCGATGCAGATGACTGCCCACCCTGAGCCTGGTTCTGCTAGAGAGAGTTTTTCTCTCTCTAAGGGGTTTTTCTCTCCACTGTCTCATCAGTGCTTGCTCAAGTGGGACTGTTGGGTTTTCCATAATATTGTGTATTTACCCATTTTTGTAAGGTCCTAAACCTTACAATGTAAAGTGCCTCAAGATACCGTCTGTTGAATTGAATATGTTGTCTAACAAAGATTTTGTGGTGTGAAATGTGGGTTTCAACAATCGAATAAGGCCAAATGATCGACGACACAAGTGATGCCCAAATACTCACTGAATTTCATGCGGATGTACTCATAAGGGTCTTCCTGCCAGAGCTTCTCATCCTCATCTTTGTAACACATGAGGGGAAAGATGATCTCTTGGCATATAGTCTTGAAGAAATAAAAAAAACATGATCTGACTAGTAGTTTCACCACCAATTAAATGAAAGAGTCGTCATTTTTTCAAGTGGGTTTGAAGACAACAGTCAGGTGTATATAGACACTCAATTGCTAAACTTTCAGATGATAGGAGATGATTTGTTTCAAACTAACAAGAAGCAAGTCCAGCTGCTGTGACTCAACTTCTAAAATAACATCAACATATGAACTGAAAATCTAAAGTATCTGGTAAAACAATGAAACATGATTAATGATGAAATTCTGTTGGAGAAAGGTGTTTCAATCTAGAAGGTTATCTGGTAACTCTCTGGTTATGACAGTAGGAATATTGTTCACAATAAAAAGAAATTCACCAGGAACATTTAATACATGCATGTGACTGGCACAGGCAGCACCATGCTGGATGATGTCACATTGGGTTATTATTATTTCGGCCTGGTAGCTCAATAGATTAAGGCTCAGACTGCGATGCAGAGGGTCGCAGGTTGGAAGCCTGTCTGACTTCTAGTCCATCCCATACCAGGTGTGTCCCCTGAGCCAGACACCCAGTAAGACACTCCCTGTAAGTCGCTTTAGATAAAAGCGTCTGCCAAGCCCTGAATATATTTCAACCAGATTCGGCTTCTTATTTGCAAAACAGTGTGATGTTGGTAAAGCAGCTTGTGGTGAAACGAATACTGCACATTGCCTCTCTTAATCAGAGATAGATACTAAAAATACGGAAAAAAATAATTGGGATGAAGTTAGAGTGCACGTGTTCACTCTGCATGCAAAGACCTCACTGCCTTTCCTACCTGGGTGTGCGGCTTCATCTGTTTCCAGGTCAGGGAGTGTGACAGGCCCTGATTGAGGTAGTTCAGGCATTGCTGCAGGACTCGAGGAGTAACATACTGCTTCTGCCGGTGCTGGTCAATCACTTTCAACAGCACCTAGAAGGAAACAGCGAAAAGTAAAGTCAGTCAGAACCTAAAGAACAAAAAACTGAAAACCTTAAGCAACATCCTTAGGTTTCAGTTACACATGCTGACCTGCTGTATGCCCACTGCATATGTCTGCAGGAAAAAGTCTGCAAACTCGTAGTACTCCTTAGTCACATTGCCAGGACTTCCATACCTGTATAGAATGTAAAAGACAGCTGCTAATGTCACTCTACAAAAATACCAATCTGGTTTCTGGTGATGTGAGAGCAACTTGGGACTCACCGCTCAAAGAGTCTGGTGATGATGCGCATAGCCCACTTTTTACATTTCCACCACGCCAGCTCAGGACGGTCGTCTTCATCAACCTCCAGGGTTTCCTAATACAGACACATACATTCTACAGTACAGCTCTTTGAGCTTGTGTAAACAGCAGTCACATGCAAATGTAAAATGTTACATTATCCGAACTGAATTTAGTTACTTTCAACATATATTGATGGGTTTAATAATTAATTAAAAAATATAACTTTCTGGATTATTTGTGATGGGGATATATGTTTGTGCAGTTCAGTTTCAAATATTTTTAGTGTTTGGGGAAACTGCTGATTGGACGGGGGGGGGGGGGGTACTGAGAATCAAACCGCTCAACCTTTGTTTGGAATGTTCAGTGATGTGATGGATACACTCATTCGTATGTGTGCGCGTCTTACAGCAGGAACGTCGCGATCCATTATAATTCGCAGGATTTCCATCCACTGAGTCATCAGTGTGTTGTTGATCAGCTGGAGAGGCAGTGAGTACTGTAGGACAAGAAACAAAAGGTTAATGCTGTTAACTCTGTTGAAGTTAAAAGCGCTGTTATTCTGTGAAAGAAAATAAGTGTTCAATAAAGAGTCAGAATGTCCAGGTTTCTGCATCACATTTTGTTCCAATGTTCTTGACCTTTATTATGTGTTGACACAGACATGCACATACCCACCTGTACAAGGGCATGGAAGATTTTGAGAATCTGTTTCTGAATAAGCACAGAGAAGATGGTCGAGTCAGCCAGTAGCTGGCTTATGAGTTGCTGAATCCTCAGCAGGAAAATCTGCATGGCTGCCAGCAATGGCTCCCTCTCATCTGCCTTCCTGTACCTGAAGTACACACACATGCACAAGTCATGTAGCAGCCCATGAGTTCAAAAACAACAAAAATTAATCTCATTGATTCAACATCTTATTTGAATTTTTTAATAAGTGAATTTATTAAATGATTATTTTTATAATAATCTAAATGTTTATGACAATCTCTCCTGGAGCATGAGTGTGATCGAGAAGAAAAGAGCATGACCAGCTTACTCACTCGTAGGTTTTGACCAGCTGGTAAAGCGCCAGCAGGCTGCCGTACCAGCTGCCACTGTTCTGAGTCTGCAGGTACATGCTGATCTTATCGACAATGGCAGTCCAGCGGCCAGGAAAGTCGTGCTTAATGATGGCTCGAAGACACATGGTTAGCTGGGCGCTGTGGACATTACAAAAATATACTTGCACACACATCAGACAGAATACGTTGTTTATTGTTGGTATACAACTTAATATACAGTGTGTGGTGCTCTAAAGCAGGGGTCTCAAACTCAATTTACATGAGGGTCGCTGTAGACAGAGTATAGGTAAGGCTCGGCCGCATAGGGGATTCCACAAAAAAACATGAAAAAAAAATGCTTGAGTATCATTATTTTACTGAATAAATGTCCCGACACTCACAGGCCCGCGGGCCGCGAGTCTGAGACCCCTGCTCTAAAGAGAAACAAGGTCATATTTTGAAAAAAATCATATTTTTTCTAAACAGGGAAAGCATTAAAGATGGAACAATGGTTTAAGTGTGTACACTGTAGTTGTGTACAGTATGTGTGTACCGTATGGACTCGGGACAGCGGATGATGCCTTCTACAATGTTATCTCTGATCTGCTGCCTGTCATTCTCATGGATGTTGAAGGGAAAGACGACTTCACCCAGAGATGGCTCACGGTCCTGCCAATACTGACTCACCATGTTTTTCAGGTAGATGGCCGCTACACACACACACACACACACACACACACACACACACAGGTAAGCGTGTGCAAACTATTTCTAAAGTGTGACAAACACACAAAATTTGTCAACTCACTGGAATCTTTATCAAAAAGACTCACTGAAAATCCCAGGTCATTCAACACTTAGTCAGGCCATATCACCCAGCCCTAAATCAGACTCTACACAACTTTTTGTGCAAGCATCTCTGGTACTGCTCTCATCTTAAGCACTGCAATGCTATACTGATAAGACCAGACGGCATGTGCAATTCCAAAATGCAGGAGCACATCTAATGTTACATATAAAACTAAATTTTTATTTTTCATGCCACATGGCTTCATATGGTTTTTCCCTTACTTTAATGTGTTGCTTGCTTTGTACCACATTTGTCACTTTAGATAAAAACATCTGCCAAATAACAAATTTGTCATTCATGTAAATTTAAATTCAACTAGCTGCTCAATTTAAGTACAATACATAATAATAATTAGAATAACAGCAATCTTCTGCAATGAGATATCAGGAGTACAGTTTTCCAGACTCACCTGCTTGGCGAACAGGAAATTCCACCTGCTCAGACACAATGATCTGAAGCAAGGTTGGAGCGAAGTTGATGATCTTGTATGACTGAAACACACAGTGCAGACATGGTGAAATACAACCAGAAAAGAACGGGGTAACAATCGGTTTATTGAATGTAGCCAGAAATGCACCTATTACCACACTTATTCTGCATCCGCTAATAATAACAATGGGTCCTATTGACGAGGACCTGCTGTCTACAGACTAGAATTATTACAAAAACTCTAAAGAGGCATAACAATCAGAAATGAAGAACTACTAGAAGCTTCAAGGCCAGAAGTACATCTACGTTAGAGGCACATATTTAATACTTTCAATTTGGTGCCATCTAATCAGACTATTTAAAATAAAACGGAAAATGGTGATTGTAAACTGCTATGGGACATTACTGAATTCCACTTTCATTTTATCCAAGTTGATGTTACACTAAATAACATTTTTATGAATGTCATTTTTACAATACTTCCTGTTGTACTGGGTGGTTTTATTACTTCAGGGCAGCATAATATGTAATCCGTTAAGACCCCCAGCGTTGACTTGAGGAAGATAATGTACCAATGGTGTTGATGGGTCGTGATGATGATGCTGATGAGACTCCCATTTTCTCCTCGTACACAGGCCTGATATACACGACAAAACCAGGGATGAAGAATCCACGAGCACGACCAGCAACACACCCACTGTCCTCGTCCAGAAACACCGGTGTCACTTCTTGTCTAGGATGCCCCTCACCCGTCGCTCCAAGCTCTCTCATCGAAAAACAAACAGCCAGAACAAAAAACAACCAAATACCTTAGCTCACCCACCTGATTGAGTTCATTCTCCGCCGCTATCCTCAGATTAGGGTCGATCGTCCCCTTTAGAGCCTGTATTATCCGGTTGGGGTCCATAAGTGATCAGATCCGCGGTTCTTTCTGTGGTTTTAAGATCACATACATGAAGCGCTAGCTAATGTTCCAGCACCGAGCCTTATGGACCTCCTGCGCAATGGCCCGATCGGCGAGAAACATCCGATTCACAAACAAAACTTCCGCTCACTGTTTTCAAAATAAAAGACTCACAAATTCCACTGACTTAAGGTCAGTGGAATTCCACTGACTTAAGGTCAGTGGAATTTGCTTGACATACTCTGTTGTGTTTGTCTTGAAGGCAGAATCACTGCTCACTCTGTGAGGCTTTTACTAGCTTCAATTTTACCGGCAAACTGCTTTCGGTGGACGTAAAGCAAACAGACAGTTTGCGGTTTTCCTGTTCTTCCTCGCTACAGTCTGCCACCTCGAGTGCTGGCGCGGTACTGCAAGCTCTGAGGTAACGAAGGGGAAAACGTAGGGGTTCCGTTTAAAAACATGACCTATATGTCAGAAGGTTAAGTCATGGCAACTGGACTTCTTTCTTTTGGTAAAGAAGAAACAGCCCCTACACAGGAGGATGGCTCAACAAAGAAGGAGCAACACGCCAGGGCCAGAATCAGCAGTATTCCGTCATCTGAAGGACAAAGGACGCTCATTTATGGACCAAAACGTACAAATACTGGACAGAGAAGTCAGGTGGTTCGAGAGAGGATTTAAGGAAGCTCTACATGTGCAAATCAACAAAGCCTAACTCAACAGGGATGGGGGTCTCAAACACAACTTATCAACCTATCATGCTGCCCTATCATCCATCCCGAGGAAAATCAGGTCCAATTCACACGTCCACCAGGCTGAACACCCTTAACGACCCACCTAATGGGGCAGGAGGAGATGCCAGGGGTGGAGCTGTTACATCTTCCCCCCCGTCTTTGTTTCACCTAACGAGCCCATTCAAGTCAGGGGTGAGGGGAAACTAACCTGGAGGTTATGACCAGAGCCTTGGACTTCTAGCTCCTAACTTAAAGTCAAATGTAAAAAAATCTAAAAGTATTGCTGGTTTCTGATCTTAAATTTGACATGCAAATCAACACAATAGTGACGTCCAGCATTTTCCAGCTGAGTTCCTAGAGCCAATTATAAATGCTGGAAAGACTGGGCTTTCTCTTTAGCTGCTCATAAGGTCTGGTACTGATTGGCCCTAAACATCAAATCTCCACCTGATATGTAACATTTTAAAGCAACTCAAAACCTTTTTCATTTCTTGGATTTTTATATTTAGTGAAATTCATCATTGTGTTTTGAAGTATCCCATCTGCTTTTAACTCCATTGTGCTTCTGATTGTTCCCCGTCCCTTCCTGTACACAGCTTCGGTCGCACAGGAGTATTTGTACCCTTCCACTTCCTCTCACAAATGGAAACTTGTTAAAACTGGTTTACGTGTATGCTGAAGTCCACAACCATCTCTATGTCTTAGTTTGATATAAGGTCAGGGAGCTGTTCCCAAACCATTCCAAAAACCAGTCTAAGAGATATCTGCCAACAAACTAAAATCACTGGATATCCCATCAGATCTTTGTTTACCTTCTGCAAGCAGGAAACACTAAGAACTGGAGGCAGAATCCTGCAAGGCCTCATGATATTTCGAGCATTGGAGTGGCTCCCCTCAAGGCGTTAACAGTTGCCTGCACTGAAAGATCACCCACCTTTGTTCCCAGGGCTGTTTAACTTTTGAACTTGAAACATTCCATAATGTCCTTTTCCCCGCCTTCATTACAGAAAGACACTTTACTATAAACAATGTCAAAAACAAGACAAAAAGCTTTTGTCTTTCAGTATTGAGCATCTCCCAACAAGACAACCACAACACTTCATTGTTGGGGACGCACCATTAGAAAAGAGAAAGTCAGATGTGCCCAAAAGCACTTTGCCGAGGTAATTTATTGCCCCTAGGACATTTCAAAACCAGATGTAAACCAGACTTGCTTCTGGTGGTCCCTGGTGTCAGAGGTTTAATCTTGTGGGTCATTTATGAGTGGGAGATGGCAAGCTCCGAATGTTGAGAACAGGTAAGACAGATGGTCCCTTTAAGGAGATAGATGAGGTCAGTACAATGCCTTTTTAAATTAGATGTTAATTTTTGAGTGTGGTAGTTGCAGGACAAGGTTTTGAAGGACAACAAACTCAAGCCAGTATGAACAGGAATGTTAGTGCAAAGAAGACCCAATTGAGTTTGTTGTGCGTTAGTTCTCAGATATTAGCATTTAGCTCAAAGGCCTGAAACTAGAATAATCACTTCCCGCTTCACATGAGAGGACTAACTTCTTATGCAGTATTCTAAACCCCAGAGCTCAGTACCTTTAGAGTTTTAGCTAAATAAATGTACAGCGTTGCAGATGCTGTTAGATCTATTTTTAAATTTTTTTTTAAATAAAACAAAGATGAAGCACCAACTTCACTGCTCATCTTTTATTCAACATTAGGCACACCAAGAAACCACTTCCACCTCTCCACATTAGTCTGTTAGTGCAACATTAGTTTTTGTCATTGTACCCACCACCCACACCAGTCTTTCCATTCTTTAGCTTTGCATCCACACAGCAACATGGAACTGAATGCATAGAGCAGGCAAAGTGCTGATAGTATTCACTTTTCAGTAAGTCTGTCAGTTAATTAACTGTTTAACATGTAATCAGTCACCCAGAGCCATTCAGAAAACAAAAAGGCACAAGTTCATTGCATTGCATTAAAGCGCCGACTGAAATTAGTGACCTTTGGACCGAACAGCTGGTACTCAATGCCTACAGCAAGAGGATATGTAATCAGAGCCCAGTTGTCCTAATCGTGTCATATTGAATTCTGCCAAACTAGGTACACATTCATGGCAGAAAACAGATTAATTTGTTAGATGTCAAGTAGTCACATTGCCTATGCAGATAATGGCTGTAAATACACATACCACTAATGCACCTTATTGGTAAAAAAAGGGCATTGGCATGCAGTTTGACCTCAATATGGAAATGTCACTTTGCTCAGCACTCATTGGTGATCAACAGTCCAGACAATGGGAGAAGGACTGACTAACCAGGACTGTTAGCTGACAGCAGCTCAGTCCTGGTACAGCAAGAAGCCAGAGAAGGTGCTATACTTCCAAGTGCTACCATAAATAGCACCACGATGCAACCGGAGCCAAACCTGGTCTCCTTGGAAGAGAGGCAGGATGGCGTGGTTGCTGGCCGTTTCATGATCTGGGGCTCCGTCGTTGGCGTATGCCGACACCATCACATCTTCATTGCGCATGAGGTTGATGTAAAGTGGCACGTTGATGGCGAGTTTTAGGATATGAAATATGAAGACATAAGTTCCATTGACAGGGCAGGTGAAGCGGCCAATGTGTGTGTCGTACATCTCTCCCAGGTTGCTGTGCAGCTGGTCAAACACAATCGGCTGATCCAGGTTACCTGGCGCAAAGTTGGCAGTGCGAGAGGCAGTGAAGGCCACTCGCAGTGGTTGGGACAGTGGGTAGAGCTGCATGGGGAGCAGGGTGGCGTGGTGGTGACTGTGGGGAGTTAGTGGTACCTCCACAGTGGAGACTGACAGCGAATCGCCATGGCCTGAATCCATAATTGTAAAGGCTCCCTCCCGGTCTGGGCTGCTCACCTGGGAAGAGTCACTCCAGGCCACTGCAAAGGTCAGTACAAAAAGTTGAAAATATTTTCTTTGCCAGCTACCATGGCTGGGTACTGAAACTCGCATACATATACACAAAGCTTTTAGTAAGACAATACCAATCGCTCACACCACAACTTTCAAACATTCAGCAGGTCTTTGTGTAAAACATGTTCCCTGAGGGACAAATTGTCCACAACCTTGGAATTACAGCTTGCATTCTTACCACTGGAGCTATGCCTTCCTCCTCCACGTCTGTAGCTATGTTGGTATCCAGACTCCTGAGAAAATACCATAAGAGTGTAAAACATCCCCAAATCAAGCACTAGACGCCCTATATCTGCAATGGCTTCTTAGCTTGTTGTTACTTGTATGTTGCATGACCTTTTAATATGCTGACAAGTTATGAGGGGGGTTATTTCTATACTTTTCATATTGCTTTATCTGATAGGAGTATTTTTGACACATTATGCACTGTAGGTCTTTTTATAAGCTGAGGTTTGATCAGTCTTTAATAGCGACAATCAATGTTACATTTTGATAATGTTAGCTGATGACGACAAGACTTTTCCCTTCAGAAAGTTTCAGCACCACAATTAACCTTGCTTGTTTAAAAAAAAAAAAAACAAACTTTAGCTTTGGTGCGAGTAGCTGTGACTATGAACTTTTGGGATGACGGTTTGGTTCCTGCCTTCTAGCCACATGTTACAGGATTAAGTTGATTTGTGGCACCCAACATGCAACAGGCTACACTTCTCTGCAGCATACACAGGGAGGCCGTTGATAAATTAAGGACACTGCACCCGACACTGGGGTGATGTTTTAACCTTTCAGTATGAGAATGACCTGAAGCAAACCACCAAGAAAATCAGAGCTACGACTTAAACCCTAAACATGGATCACATACTAGTTTTCCAAGCCTAGTTTAAAAAGAAAGAAGTCAGATTCAACAGGGTCACTACATTACATGAGGATTTACTCACTCTAGAAGTATAGAGAAGAGGACCCGAGTCCCTGAGATGAGTCTGGGGGATATAGGATCCTCCTGAACAAATCAGTGTTACAGTTTCAGAAGGAATGCAACAGGACCAAGATCACACAATATTCATTTTATCTTGAGCAGATACAGTGGGGTGCATAAGTTTGGGCAACATTGTAAAAGTTCATGATTGTTGGTTGTTACGATAATAAAAAAAATTCAATTAAATATATCATATAGGAGACACAGTGATATTTGAGAAGTGAAACAAAGTTTATAGGATTCACACAAAGTGCAATAATTGTTTAAACCAAATTAGTCAGGTGCATAAGTTTGGGCACCAATGTCATTTTATTGATTCCAAAATCTTGGTAAGCTCAGTGACCCCTGATCTCCATACACAGGTTAATCCAATTATAAGAAAAAGTATTTAGGGGGCGCAATTGTAAGTTTCCCTCCTCTTTGAATATTCTCTGAAGAGTAGCAACACAGGGGTCTCACAACAACTCTGAAATGACTTGAAAACAAAGACTGTTCCCCCTAAACCATGATGGTTTACATCGGAAGGAAGGATACAGAAAGCTGTCTCAGAGATTTCAGCTGCTTGTTTCCACAGTTAGGAACATATTGATGAAATGGGAGACCACAGGCACAGTTCAAGTTAAGGCTTGAAGTGAAGTGCCAGACCTAGAAAAATCGCAGATAAGCAGAAGCGACGACTGGTGGGAACAGTCAGAGTCAACCCACAGACCAGCACCAAAGACCTACAACATTTTCTTGCTGCAGACAGTCATTGTGCATCGGTCAATCGACTGTGTGTGCGCACACGATCTTTAATTTAAATCTGTCTTCATAACCACCAACGATTTATACAGAAAAATCATGACAATGACAAGGTTGCCCAAACTTACACACCCCACTGTACCTAGCACGAAAGTAAAGGGAAATGCGGGGATGAGTTGTGAAAAACCCAAAGGGAGAAAAGAAAAGGTGAGGACAGATACCTCGATGCCAACCAGAAGAGCGAAAGGTTTGTGCCAGTCCCTTGCCGCCACGTGCCATACCTCTCACAGATCCTCTGGTGTAGTACTGCTGACCTGGTCGGCCCACACTTCCACTCGACTGGTCAGGGGACAGGAAGATCTGTCCAGCATTACCCCCAGTACAATCTGACTGGTACACTAGAAAGATAACGCAGTACAGCATAGAAGTGACTGACAACTGCTAATCATTCAGTCTGAGGGCTGAGAAAAATGAATACCTGGCTGTTCATCTTCAGAGGGAGCGAACTCTGGTGGTGTTTGGGTACTGGCAGTGCTGTACCTGGGCTCAGAGAAAACTGTGGATTCTGGGGTGTAGTTCAGTTCCCCATTCTGGGATAAAGAGGAACTCACCTTGAACACCTACAGTGAGGGAAAGGATCAAAGCAGCTTCCAGAAAATGTGCAAGACTCCATTTTGAGAGAAGGAACATGATTGATGCAATTTTAGTTTCATATTTTTAGCTTCTTGTTACCGTACTTCCTAATATCCATGAGCAGATAAGACTATTTTTCCATTTTGATCCACTTGCTTTTTCTATGAGCAACATAACACAGAACCAAGGGTAGGTTTACAAACAAAACAATGTTTTGTTTTTTTTAAAGTATGAATACACACGTCAGATCATCATGAAAAATTACAGATTATACATGCAGTGCTAGGAACACCATTATGTCATAAAAAATGAATACAGGTTGATTAAAAAACCTTAGTGGCAGAGTCTTATAGTGGTAATCAAACTATTAGGACTTAAAAGAATTGATTCCAAAGCAGAATAATGCAAAATAAGACTTACAGACTGGATGCTCTGAAATTGTGCAGAGGTCAGTGTTCTCCTTGAGGGAGGTGTAGAGAAAGTCTGTCCCTGAGGTGGGGTGGAGATGCCAGATGCCACACCATTGCATGGGGACTGCTTCCCTGACTCAGTTACTGGTGTCTAGAACACAACAGGTTAGACAGGTCTTGTTAAAAGAACATCTAACACTTCACAGCAGCACACAATTGTCTAACTTACGGACACGAGATTCCCTTACCTCCTCCAGGCTGACTGAGATCGTTGACTCCCTGCGGTACAGGGAAGGTGAGGAACATCTCTTTCTTTCAGCCGACAGACTTGGCTCCTGAAGAGACTAGACAATTTGAATAGTCACTAAGAGTTGTGGCATTTCAACATATAGCAAACATGCTGCTTCTTACATGAGGTAGGTCTTTTGAGGAAAGCTGAATGTCACACATCTCCAGGCACTGGTCCCCACTAGTCAGACTGACCCTGTGCTCCATAAGCCTACCAGGCAGTGGGGTAGACTGAGTGAGGGACAAGGATGACATGTTGACAGGTTTAAATGATTGCCATCAAGTCCTGATTAACGTAGAGAAAAGAAAAATAGCTTACATGCATTACAGTGGGCAGGCCCTCAGCTGGGCTTCTCAACTCTCTTTGAGCTGGTTAGATTGGGGGTAGGGATCAGAAAATTACACATCAAAACATGCCCTATGAAAATATTAGTTTTGTTAAACAAAGAGAAATGATCTACATTTTTGAAGACCCAAATGACCTAAGTATTTGAAGAGAACTTAAATCAGTGAAAATTCTTATTTGGAGTTGTCAATGCATTCTATGAACCCAGAACAGTCCTGGCCACAGTGTGGATATGATTTCTGCTTAATTTTAACGTTTTGGAGTACGTTATTTATTGTAATTTGATGATGACAAACATTTTCACAACTACAAAGCTTGAAAACCTTACAAGATAGGGACAAAGGATGGAATGCAACTTGGATCTACTCTAATGAATAATCAGTGGGGCAGAACTGCAATGATGAGTTCTGAGAAAAGTGTATGGGTGTCACTGTGTACACAAAAGGCTGACATGTTAAAGTTATTTGATGCCTTTGAGCTGTAGTGCTGAAGAATTGTGTTTGATCTGTAAAAAAACCCAAACAAGACCTTTTAACAAATCGAACCAAAAATGTCCCTGAAAGAGCAAATAATGGCTTCAACCCATACTTTGGACATATCATGCAGCAGGAACATCACAATAGGCAAAAAGGGAGGGTTAGTGCAGTAAATGCAGGGAGATGACTAAAAAGAGTCTCATGCTAGCGTTAAGCATCAAAAGGTAAAAATTAAAGTAAAGTAGGTAAATCTACTTTCTCATCTAAGCTTCTGGTCATTTCATATTCAATACTAGACAATCTACTAACAAAGACCATGAGATACGATTTAAAGCGTGTAAGTGGACCTTCCGTTGGAACTGCTGAAAGTTTACACTGCTTTCTGACTTGCTTTCTGTTACCCAGAGGAGAGGGAGATCCAGATGGTCGTCTTTTCAATCTAGCGTGGCCACTAGTAGGAGAGCCCTCGCCATCCAGGAGAGACTCCTATAGGTAATAGGTTATTTTTAAGTAATTATTACTGGATGGTAGAAAGAAAATGTCACAGGTTTGCAAACAGCCAACGTCCACCTGCATAAAACTGAAGGAACCGTGGATCTTCTTCATGAGGTCCTCCAGGTGCTGCTTTCTTAGGATGGGGTCTTTGGGTAAGTCAGATGGAGAGCTGAAAATCTCCACAGGCATGTCCAGATGAACCGACTATAAAAAACCAGAATAGGACAGTTTACGAACAGCTTACAGCAGAGATGTCAGCACATTTCAAAACTGTCTGATACTCACCCAGATAGCATTTTGCTCCCCTTTGGCCTTCCTTCCTTTTCTCTGGAGAGAACATGATGCATTTTACTGTAGTGTGGACACCAGAGCTTAACATTCATCTTACAAAAAGGCTTTTCTTTCACCTCACTGCCTCAGCTTTGTTATAATGTAGTTGTTGAGCTTATCAGAAATGGTTCTTGGTTAAAGGATATTTACACAAACAATAAACAGATGCATGATAGTCTTTGCCATTTATGTTGTGAGACATTCAGGGACAGCAAGTCATCAGTGAGGTACTAACCAAACTGTGGGTCAAAAGGTTCTGAATATTTAATTCACTGTGGGGGTTGACATTTAGCACTTCACAGCATTTCAGGATATCCTCACCTGTTTACAGTCAGACCGTTTCTTGGTGGTGACTGGTACTTTGGGGATTAAAGTGGCAGCTCCTCTACATGGTTTGTGGACTGCAGTCTGAGGTGAGCAAGGGCTATCAGAGGACTCCATGTCCCAGCAATCAGGAGGCTCCTGCTCCTTCTTGGTCTCAAAGTCCTCTTTCCAGTTCCGGGTGGAAGGAGTCACCATGTCAGACAGATACAGTCTGTTGAAAGACTGCCATATCACCAACAGAGCATCAGTGGATCCTAGAGCGTGCTTACAGTCCCAAAGAACTTAAAACAGAAACAAATAAGATTTACTTTGCCTTACCTCATCAGAAACATCACCTGGTTTTGACTTTGATGTGGCTGATGGGGATAGAAAAGAAATACAAAGGTGGGGCCAAGGTGTACAGGAAAGTCCCTGGTTGCTTAAGTCCATTTAAGATGATGATTTCCACTCACACAACAGTGCTAACAGTGAATGTGATGCAAGTTTTCTTACTGCTGTGGCTTGTGAAGCTGTGCAACGCCCCTAGACTCTTGTTGGGTGGAGGTGGAAGACAGCTGAAGTACTTGCAATTTAACAGCCGGGTGAGCTCCTCTTTCAACACTTTAACTAAAAAGAGATCAGAGAGTTCTTCATAGTCTATATCTACACAGAACGGTTTTCACAAAGATATGGTTTACGGTCAGCAACTTAGCCCAAATACTCTTCTACTAATGTACATGGACTAGGTCCTGGTACAACTACACCTCAACGTGTAGCTTCAGGGGGGCAGGGGATCAAACTGGTGACACCTGGGTCTTCCAACCCCAGGTTCAGTGGTTTTATTCTCTGTCCTCTGCTTGTTGAGGTCTGGATGACCACCTATACCACGACCAATCATCATGTAGCTAATGAACCAATATTGGCAATGGTGCAACTCATCTGTATTACTTTGACATATGCAAAAAGAGACGCACACGCACACACTTTATATACTTACATGTGGCTCCAGCCACTGGCTTGTCTCTCCCCTCTAGCAGGTCCAAGTAAACCAGAGCCGCCTGCTCCATCTGCTCCGCTAAACTACAACACATTGAAGAGAAGACAGAATGTCAGCAATAAGCACAAAACTCCTGAGTACAGAGTACTACTCAGCAGTTGAGCCTCCTATTAAACTAAGTGCAGTGCATTTTTTTCAAACAACATAACTGCAAATAGCAATTCATGATTTGGAATAGTTACATGCTTAATATTAAAAACCTACAAATTAACTTACTCCTCTTTTTATGTGCTGATGTTACATCAGCACATGAAGTTTTGTCTTTTTGGGTGACCATGCAGTCAGAGGTGAAAGTGTTACTGGGCATTGCTCAGCCCACAGAAGACTTCCACAAGCTGGCCAATCAGAACAGAAGGGGTATACAATAGCTCAAACAAGCCTTTAGTCTACGCCAGAGGAGCTTTTGCATTAAGAGGGAATATAACAGTTGGCACTTTGACTTGAAATATCACAATCTTCTATTAATAAAACAAATCCTAAATGAACATAATGTGACAACTTTAAATTCTTAGTGTTACCTTGTGCAGGTTTTTGCTTTGTTGATGCGAGTTTTTCGTTTGTGGTATGCTTCAAGCACAACACAGCTAAGAACCCCCTGCCCTCGCCCCACCCTAAACTACTTCCTCATTTTACTATACTGCGAAACACAGCATTGCCCTCGCCCCACCATAAACTACTTCCTCATTTTACTATACTGCGAAACACAGCATTGAGTATAAATACAACTAATAGAAGTGTGTTGCAACTTTTCTAACCCAAGGACACAAATAGACTAGAAAAAAGAATCAATGCTGTAGAGTTCTGACTGAGAACTATGTGCTGCTGATGACACTCGCCTCAGTCTGTTATCCCTCTTGACTCGCAGCAGAGTAGTGAGCTGACACAGGCTGTGCAGCTGCTGGGCAGGGATGTGGGGTGCCTGGTTATGCCCAGTGAGCAGGTCTTTTTTAACATGGTCCTGCTGCAGGCTGTGGAGGAGATGCTGTAGCTGAAGCACTGTACTTAGACGGCTCCTCTCCGCCTCTACCTTCGTCATTTGCTCCTTCTTTGCTGCCTTCTTCTGTGCTCTCAGCAACTGCAGCAGATGATTCAAGAGCAGTTGGGAAATATTATATTAGACAAAGTAGTGTCAACTTTATCATGTTCAAACAGAGCATGAGAACAAATAAGACTATATTAAACTCAGTACTGGCACACACCAGGCATCAGCTTACTACCAGCCTGACGGTAAAGGCTGGTAGTAAGCCTGAGTAGTGCGCAGGCGCGAGCCATGCAGCAGCCATCTACACGTCGTCTCTCTCTTGTTCGTCTTTTTCTTTAATTTTTC
>JAUMTR010000015.1:799935-827707 GCA_032270685.1 Microctenopoma stevenorrisi
CTATATTGAGAGCGGCTGTATTCATGGCAAACAATTTCCCTCTGGGATTAATAAAGTGTTTTGAATCTTGAATCTTAAAACAGGGTGGTGGCAGCATTATAGGGTTTTTGTAAGGCTTCTCTGCATCAGGGACAAACTGGTCAGAAATATCCTTGAGGAAAACCTACTACAGAGTGCATGAGACCAGAGGAGATCATAGACACTCCATCCAATATTAAGAGAGTGGAGGAAAGATGGAAGCTGAAGATTGATTTAGATATTTCAGCATTAAAGCAACCACTTAATACCATTGTGTATAGATCTGTGTTGGGGGTGGGGGAATCTGTAAAAACATGCAAATAAAAGTGTTAACCAAGTATGATACAAGTTCTAAAAGAACACTATACCAGCTGAAGACCTCCACCACACATGGAACAGGAATCGAGACCACGTAACACTCACATTCTGAGTCAGGCCGTCCAGGGTTTCATGAAGTTCTTTTGCAAATTCTAGGTTATGCTGCACCTCATCGTACATTTCCACAGCTGCCTGGAAAACAAAAACAAATGCAAAAGTTCCCCAAACACTCATTTTTACATTAGTGCGATCGCCCATGTTGCCAGGTCTCACCATTTGATCCTTGTTTAGGGATTCACCTTGTTCTAGCCTTTTCTTGTAGTCTTCCAGTTTCAGCTGTGGACACGCGCACGCGCATGCACACACACACACACACACACACACACACACACACACACACACAAACACACAAACACACGTAAGACCTTTATCCAGCTTTCAGCACTGACCTCACCCCCCAGCACCATCCCACCTTCTTCTTCTTCAAGTTGCGGACTTTATGTTTGAGGCAGATGAGGCCATCTTCTATATAGGTCTCGTAACCGACGTAGGCAGTCGAGACCTCCAGGTCAAGGTGCAGGGCGCTCAGCCCGCGTGGTGAGCCCACCTTTGGGCTCCCAGCCATAACCGGGCCCTCGGAGCACTCAGGTGGGGTGGTGACGTCCAGGGTGGGTGAAGGAGAAAGCTGCACCATGTTGAGTTCCACACTGGAAGAGAAGGGGGACATGTTTAGCGGTGTGTAGCTGCCGCACAAAAATACTGTGAGGGATCAGTTTTTGGACAGAGATGGAGCCGAGTTTGGGCAGCTGCCAACCCCGTGACACTGCATTTACAACCGGCGCGTCTCTAGATGAATCATGAAAGCAGCAGAAGCAACGAAGAGAAGTGCAGACAGAGCAGTAACAGCATGAAAGCAGGTTTCTGGACGGTCTGCTTTGAGTTCTCGACATGCACACGCATGTGCTGCGTCCTGTCTCACGAGCTGTGCGGGGAGTGACGTCAGCAGAAAAGGAAGTTAAGCAATTAAGGGAGATGTGAGCAATTAAAGCTTAAGCACGAGGAGAATGAAGCTGCATCGGGGTCCTGACCGTCCGGACTTCTAACTTTTAGTCGCCACATACGCCACGGTTCCATTCAACACACCACCACAGAAAAAAAACAGAGCTGACCCACCTCGTGTCTGTGGCTCGTGCGCGTTGAGTCTCGAGAGGAGACAGAAACCGGACAATCCGAAAGACAGCGAGGCCAAAGCGGCGTCCTCTCCCGGCTTTATATACCCTACTGGACACACACGATCTCTGCCGGGGGAGCCACGTCCACCCGTGACCACATTCGCCACATCCGGTTCTGGCACCTGCGACAGAGCGCGCGCGTTACCGCATCTAAAAACAGAAAAAAACACAATAATTTTCCAACAGTAATTTATGTACTTGTTGGTTTAAAAATATTGCTTAGTGTAGCTCTAAGTAACTAAGTACATTTACTCAAGTACATTTTCTTAGGTTTTGTTTTAAAGTACTGAAGAATTTTTGAAGTTACTTTTACTTCTACTTAACACGGAAATACTTTCATTCATTACATTTATTTGACCGCTTTAGATATTGTACTTACATTGAAGTTGAGTACTGATCAGTGTGGATTGTGTGTACTTGTACTATAAAATTGCTTGCAAACAAACATTTTGTTGACAGTAACACATTTCATATGAAAAGTAAAAATATGAATAATATTAAATGGGTCCTTGTTATTCAATATAGTAACTGCACCTCCTGGGCTCCCACAAGTAAATGTTACAGCACACATTATATCTTAGTATAAAATAAGACATGATACACACCTATTTAATATATAGCTTCTTTCTGAAGCTGCCAAAAGGGTTTGTACACACTACTCAATTAACAGTGTGAACTATATTTTTAAGTTGTATATAAGTGTCAGAATGTAGATTCATGCGGTGAAACAACGATACGATTGATGAAAGCTTAGGATTGATTTATATATTTCAGCATTAAGCTGAACGCTTCTTTCTGAAGCTATATTAAATAAACCCACGCAGACTACATGCAAACTCTACATGGTCCTTCTAGCTGTGAGATGATAGTTTCAAGAAATAAAAAGTAATCATGTGTTATTCACTCAAACTAAGATACAGTGAACCAGGGTTGAAATAAATATTATTATTTACATGTTTAAAAATGTTCTAGAAATCACATATTACATTTATTTTGACATCATTAGTTACTTTGCAGGATGAGATAAAAATCATTGTAGTAAAAGTTTAAAGAAATCTGGACAAATCTTCTACATTTATGTTTTTACAGTATCAAGTTCAACATTGTTTAAAAGCCACTGTTTTCTTAGTTAAGCACTACTACTTTGGTACCTTTCTGGGAAACCCTGTATACTAGTATGTTTCCTTCCTGTGAGGTCTTAACCTTACACTGCAAGGCCTTCAGATGACTAAGACAAAACAAAGACGAATTAAATAGAATATTGTGTTTGCACAGTGAGGTTAATTTATAGATTAACAAACTGCACTGTTATATAAAAAGTATAGAAGAAAGTTCAAGTTGATCCATTGACTGTTTAAAAGAACATAATGCATGATGACTTGTCTTTTGACCCTTGTCTACATAGTTTCTCTTACATGTTGCATGTTTGGAGGCATGTAACCACACAATACATCTCAGCTCAGGCTGTTTTACAGCACAGACATATAATATTTTCTTTCAATAACACAGCTGCAGTATAAAGCTATAAAAAGACAAATATACTGTATATTCAACTGTACAATGAATTTATCTAAAAGCTGTTGTGGAAATGTGAGGATAATATAGAGCAGCAGTATTGTAAACAGCTGTGGAACTGGAATGAATAATGTGGGGAAACATCCTTACAGTCCTCTGAATCTGTGGGAAGATTCAGAAGGAATCATTTTATTATGGTAACAACAGAAGCAGTTGCAGCCTCCTGCTTAACGGATCCAGTGCCCTGTAACTACAGTGTCCCTGGTTCCAGTCCAGGAGAGTCTGTTTGCCATCTGATTAATATTAATACAATAAATAACAAATACAGGCAAACACACAAACAAAAGCTTTTGTCATCACGAGCACGGTTTCTACAGTATTAACCTCACTTTAAGATTAGATTTAAACCTTTTTGATAAACCTTATAGTTAGAGATTAATCAGGTAACTCTGAACCATCTCTTAGTTAAGCTGCTATAGATTCAGCTTGCTGGGGGACCTCCTCTCCTCCTATATGGTTTTAGGTGGTTAGAGATGAATGATGAACATGTTTTCTGTGTGTGTGTTTGTGTTCTTTTTTTTACATTTCAGTTCAAAGGGATAAACCACAGAAGCAACTAACAGCAGCGCAGAGCAGACCTGTTGCACGTATGGCAAGCACTTTTAACATTTAACAAGTATACAGGATATACGATCAAGATATCTGCAATGTCGTTCCTGCTAGTCAAAAGTCGAAATACTGATATCTACTACGTAGTTTTGCCTAGTCAGAATGTCTCATTGACTTGAATGGGAAACGACTTTAAAATATCTACTACATCATTTTGACTATCCATAATGACAATTCTAGATATCTTGAACAACTTTTTGACTAGTCAAAACTCTCATTTCAAATATCAACAATTGAATTTCAACTAGTCATAATTTAATGATCCCCTTTGGGAAATTGTTGTTTGGACAGCTGCTAGACTGGTGTCTGCTCTACTACGGGGTATCGGTGAACATTTAAGCTCAATGGAATAAGAGTGAGATAGGAATGCAGAAAGTTGGATGTTCAAATACCAGCTAAGACTCCTAGCCCATCCCCCATACCAGATGTGTCCTTGAGCTAGGTCCTTCTAAACTTAACAAGGAAAAACTTAAACTTTTTCTTGACAGTTTAAGTGTATTTTATTTTGCAATCATTTTTGTTTGATATTAATTTCGTACATTTGGTCCTTTTTACACAGAGATACATTTTGTTTAGTAAATAATGGGAAAAGTAAAGACAGCACAGTACAGACACTGGCTTTCTGCCTTATGTCCCACAAGAGATTCTCCTTTATAAAGGTTTTTGCCGTTTTGTTGTTTCAGCAACATATTTATTATTATCAAAACAAAACTATGGTTACAGGGATGTTTTCATGTGAACCAATTTAGAGTTTTCTCCCACCCTTTAAATTTTATTTATTAATTTCTCAAAGATGAACATACTGTTCATAAACCATTGTTTCTGAACTCACACAAACTCACACATAGATGGCACATCTTTACATGCTGGGTCTGTTTATTAAAATATTCCTAATAAATATGATAACTGAGCAGTCCATCCAATGCAGACGTCAAACTGTCTGTGAGGTTGCTGTGCAGTCCAATCCCACTATAGCCATCAGTAGCATTTCCTGTTTGACCAGATCCACTCAGGGGTTAATACTACTTTGCAGTGCAAACAGTTTGTACCGAACAAAAAATGTATGACGCTGTGGACAGTCCTGCAGGTAGCATGGAGGATTAAAACACAGGAACACATGATGTGGAAATAGTGGTTTACAACCATAAATGTTTCCAGTTACTCCACTGGCTTAATCCAACAGAAAATACCAGTGCTGCTGTAGATTAATATTCAAATAAATATATGAAATCAAGACATTCAAATCAACCCATGTATCACTCAGTCACAACTTGAATAGAACCATGGTTACACAGACCACATTTGGTTCCCTCTCAGAGATTCTTCTCTCTGGAATCTATGAGAGAAAAAGATACAATAAATACATCTAAGTGTGAACATGCACTAATGAGAATATTTACAGCAACATTTCAGTTAGACACCAGCTGACAAATCTCTCATGCAGGTTTAAGAGACAGCCCCCGCAGTTAGGAACCTGCTCAGTCTTTGCGGGACGATGTCGTGCTGCATTCGTGTACTACAGGTACGAACAGTTGCATAGCTTTTCCATGACATATAAATGTAAGGTATAAAAAAAATCAAGGCTTATATTGTTTCAGTTGCCAGATAATTCTACGAAAAGATCCAAACTGATAATGGATTCATCTTTCTGTGTCCAAAAAACAAAATCATAAAAAAAAACACAGGACAAACGTCTTGTGAACCAATGGTGTATCAATATGCTTCTGAAAATAGATCCCAGCTAATTCTTTTTCCTCCCGAGTGTTAATGTTCATTATATACTACAATGGCCAATCCTTTTTTCTATCACCAGGGTGGTAAGTGAGTAAGAAGAGTTGTGCTATATGTGCATTACAGTATGTTTCTGTACACCTGGTTCAGACTTTTCATGGGATTATATGATGCTAACTCCAGCCTTATTTCTTATTATGTACATGCTGCAGCTATCATTTTAAACATACACCTTATTGGCTGCTGTGAGGTCGAACGTCCACTGTGGGAAAGACTCTGCTGACACCTGCTGTTGACAGTTTGCGTATTAACTCGTAAAACAACCAGCACATTAGATTTTGTTTTACTCCAGTGTTTACTACATCGATGTAAAGAAAATAATGTTCCACTTAAACCCCTGATGAAGAGCACGAGAAGAGGCTGATAGCCATGTAGAAAGCTAGTCAGAAGCTATTGAGGTAATAGAAACCTAGCAACTGGAAATGTGTTCAGATCATTTGGGCTGTTACTTAAATGGCAATACTGGCAAAGTGCTATTGAATCTGAAATGAATGATATAAAAATAAACAGAGGTCAGACACACACACATCTGAAAAATAACTATCACACACGCAGTTAAACAGTCATGTCGATGTCTGAATTTTGGTAGGAATGTCCAGGCAGCCACAGGTGAAGCTCCCAACACCTGAGCCATGTCACTGAGATCAGTCTTTGCATTCATCCACAGGCTGAGAAGAAACCCAACAAAGTGATAACCACTGCCAAAGAAATGAAGAAAGGCAAAGACAGCTGGGGGCCAGACCTGCACTGCACTGCACGACAGAAGCGAACTCATCATCGCTACAATCCTCCTCCCAGTGTGCAATGGGTTCAGTTCATTCCACAACACTAGAAAAATCTAAACGCAGAAACATTAATTTATATTTGTCTTGTACTACAAGACCAAATGTGCATTAGTCTACTACTGAAAATAATGAATGATTACTTCCTGCTGTGAGGGTGGGGTGTCATGCTTGTGGAAGATGAAACGATTGGTCTCAATCCCAAAACAGCTTCACCCTGGTAAAACACTAGTGTGTTAAACTAAATGTTTAGGATGTTCTAAACATTAACTGTCAGCAGAACCATCTGGCGTGGAGCTGTTATGAACATAAACAAAAAGCTACCTGGAAGGTAGGATGTCTATCTAAAGAGCTGGGTTTACTAAACAGTAATCTTGTGTATTTGAGATTTGTAGTTCCTGAAGTAAAATATGATAAAGAGTCGTGAAGCCACAGGTGTAATCCTGCTTCCATCTTGTGGTTTATCCAGAGCGCAGCATTCTCACTTTTTGCTTTGGGAACCAAAAGCCTCAAGAAGTTTAATGTCTAATGCCCCTGTTCTGTCCCTCTTCTCCTCCTCCTCCTCCTCCTCCTCCTCCTCCCCTTTATCTGACCCCAGAACTGAGAGTGGGCAGGCTGGACATCTGTGCAAGTCTGTGGTGGTAGTGAAGGAGTTTGTGGAGGACAGCGTGAGGCTGACCGATGGTTTGTCTGTCGAGTCAGAGGTTGATGCCCTTCACCAGTGAGGACTCCAGTGTGATGGGGAAGTCGTGGAGTGCCTCCAGGACTCCGATAAGGCCATTGACAGATGTGCGGTCTCTGAGCAGGGCTGTGTCCTCATACATCCGTAGGATCACCGGGCACTCCACCAGCAGGGGGAGCCACTGGGGCAGCAGACGGTCTCTGCACAAGCGACAAGAGGATGAAATCTAACCAAATTTGGACTCAGTAAGTAGTTAAGTGTGTGACTGTAACATCTTGTGTGTGCCTGGATGAATATTTTGCTTAGACTGCTCCCCTGCCATCCTGACACTGACCTAGATCCGAGACAGACAAGCAGCTGGAACTTCCCGTCCTTGCCAATGTTCCTGGGTGTGGAGTTGATTGCGTTGACGTAGCGACAGAATGACTGACCGGTCATCCCAAGAGGCTCTGCAGTCTCCTGAAGGTCCCCCATCTGGTCTGCTGATTCCATGTAAGAAACAGCCTTCTCTGCGGAGGGAGGACAGGACATTTGTTGGATATCAGCTGGAGAAATGCAGCTGTACATTCAGGTTTATTCGTCATGGTGTGTAGAACATCAACATTTCCTCCTCCAAAAATTTCTTGTTGCTCATATCACTGAAAGGTTTCTCCAGACATCACTTAATCTTTAGCTCTGGACACAGAGCAGCAGATGGCGCTATAGCTCCACACTCACCCACAAAGTCCCACACAAACACAGTCCTCTGGAAGAGCCGGGCTGACTTAAAGCCGTGGTGGAAAAACTGTTCGAGAGCAGCCACCAAGCCGCTCTCTCCACACAGCAGCACGGTCAGGCTTCCCCTCTGCACCGTCAAACAAACAGCAGACAAAACGTGTAAGTTACAGACAGGAGCGAGCTATAAAAAGAATTACTATTAAATGAAATGTTTTATATTTGCGTTTCTCTTAACTATGTCACCAACCTCTTTCTCTGGCTTGTGGAAATGTTTGACGATGTTGTTCACTGCCTCCCCGATGGCCTCTTGGATTTGGCCTGAATTTGGTTCTGGAACCAGAAAAAACAGCTGCATCATTACGGTGCAATAGTTAGTGCAACTGCTATTGAAAAAGCTTTTATTTTGGAACGTGTATCTAAAATGAATAACTAACACATTATACAATATTTGAGAATGAACAGAGGAAATGGAGATTCCATAATTCTTTCACATTTCTGCAGGAGATCCTCATTGTGTCTAAAATCCTGCCTACAGCCCTGAATATTATTTTCCTGATCTGCGCTCAGCTTGACTGTTCTGACAGATACTGACTGCTTCCTCGTCCAGACAGTGATGTGATGCTAATGCGTCTTGTCTGCGTCGGTGAGCGCTGCAGTGGGGGTGTCCGACAGCCTCTTGCAGAATCCTCGTCCGCACTGGGCACCACCAGCTCGCCGATGAGGACCCTCTCCAGGCTGCCGTCGTCTACGCCTTTACCGAGCCATCGTCCACATGGGAATCTGGACGGGACAAGACATGTTTAAAGACTGAGAGCGAGTCTGCAAAATACAGTGCATAGTACAGGTCTAGTGCAGGGGTCTCCAAACTGAGACTGATAATCTGAACATATGAACTTCTCCACAGTGAGGATGTCCACAGCGCTAACTTCCCGACACAGATTAGGGAACAATTTACTGTGCAACAGTAAAATAAAGTTTTTCATGCGCCGTTTTTGACGTTTTAGGTGGTAGCTCAGTGGTTAAGGCAGATGGCTGGGACACAGAGATAGCAGGAACAATTCCCAGCAGCGGCACCCAGCCCATGAAGTAGGTGAATGACGGTTCACCCCCTGCTTTGGCGAGCTACTTGAAAAGGGGCGGCGAGCTACCAGTAACTCGCGAGCGACGTGTGGGAGACCCCTGGTCTAGTGTTTCCTCATATGCTGTTTGTGGCTATCCGACAGGAATATGACTTACCTGTACATGTGTCCTGTGATCTCGTTGCGCACCACGACACAGTCCACCAGCCATTTAGCCAGGAGACCTGCGTTGTCGTGCCCCAGCTGCACGGTAGTCAGTTTCCCCAGGTTCTGACACTAAACACACACACACACACACGCACGCACACACGCACGCACGCACACACGCACGCACACACGCACGCACACACGCACGCACACACGCACACACACACACGGCAGAGACGACATCAAGTTAAAGGAAAGCCTTTTACATTTACTACAGTTACTGCTGCTGCAGACTAATATAAATCACAATTTTCTATCTTATTCATCTGAAGTATGACCTACACAGAACAAGTTCAATCAAATGTTTACACATCTTCATGAAGATACTGATCCCAGCATGCATTGTGCTAATGTTTCCATCAATATTTAATAGTACTTAAAGTGACGGGTGGGACTACAGCTGAATTGTGAGAAGGCTTCCTTGCAGATAACAACTATGACCCAGTCTAAAGTAAAACAAGGCTGACTGCAGGACCACAGCGCCTACTGGAGAAACAGGGAGCAGAATGTGTGGAAAAGGTTGTAGGTAAAGGAAAAAGGTCGGTGTCTTCTAACCTTGAACAAGGCGGAGATGTGCGTGTGAGGCGTGAAAGCAGACTGAGGGAGATGGAAACACTTGTTAAGACATAATGGACGGACAATAAAAATGGTAATGCAGCAATCACAGAAGAAGACTATCATGCGACAGACGTGTCAAACAGCACAAACGTGCAGCGGCACAGACACCAGAGGACAGGAGCAAGGCACAGTATTGTCTGGATGAAGTGGACATGTAAAGGTTAAATGTTGGAAGAGGACCTGTCACATGCTTTTTGTGTTAAGAAAGTAGCAAAGTAGCACCGTGTCCATTGAGTGAGCTGCCTGTCAGCAAGGGGTTAAATATTTTTACAGCAGTGTACCTGTCCGGCCTCTATGTATGATTAAATGGTTGTTTTAGTACACATTCTGCTATTGAAAGTAAACCTAGTGGCATGCTGTTAGCATAAATAAGACAGAGGAGGTGAACACAGACCATGCTTCACATCCCAGTGACTGTGTGCTCAGCGTGCGAGAGGTCAGAAGTCCCACTACTCACATCAAAGGTCATCTCCAGTACGTTCTTGGGGATCTGCATAATGCCAGAGTCTCCCAGCTCTCCTGACACGCACACCCAAGGGTTGGAGGTAGTCATGGTGTTGCTCAGCTTCTTGATGGGAATGATGACAACTCTGTAAGGGATCACTGTGGGGACAAACACCACATCAGCACCAGAGCAGACGCATGATCACTGACTCAATATAGTTTGTCCAACGGCGTCATTTTAAGCATGGAATCACAGACCGTGAGCCAAAACACGACAGCAGACAGGAAACAAAAGCAGATCACAGTGGATCATCACCTGCGGGTGCAGTTAGTGCACATGTAGTGTGTGCTTATTTATCCTTATAAGAGGCTTAGCTAGTCAGTTCAGTGTGTGTGTGCGCACACACTGAACTGAATAATATATGTGCTTGTGCTGTAAGTCCTTCACATCCAGCCATTGATCCACATGCGCTCCACCCAAATAATATAGAAATGACAGAGAAAATCCTGGAAGTCCTATGTTTGTACAAGCTACAAATTCTTTTCCTCATTTTGCCCAAGACAGCAAACATTTCACTCATGAAATATTGACCCAAAGCATTTCAATTTCTGCTCAGTCCATCCAAAAAATGCTTTTTCCTTACATGGTAACTTAGATCAGTGATTTTTTGTGGGCGTGTTCCTGGGTTCTCAAAGCAAGTTCTTTCATGTAGTGCCACAAGGTTCATTACAGTGTTTCAGCCATGTCCCTGGTATCTAGAGATTCCTCTGAACCTTCTTATGAACAATAGCTGATGAAATATAAAAACTTTTTTTTACGTTGTTCAACAGGTTACCAAGCTGAGTGGAGGAGTGCTGCAACTGGAGAGCATGACACTGTAGAGCACCTGCTTCTCCACCTGCGTTAACTTGTACTAAACAGCAAACTTTGGAGTAAGCTGAGGTCAGAGATCACGTGTGAGTTTAAGGGAGAACTCACTGATGGTGGTGAAGACGCTTGTGAAGCAGAAGTAGTCGACAGCATTGAGAGAGAGCAGGTGGAAGAGAAACTGCTCCTTCTCCTCCTCGCAGCGCAGGAAGGCGTACCGCTTGTACAGCTTCCTGTGGGCAAACCACACACAGGTCAGGTCACATTTAAGTAGAGGAAATCATCTAACAGGCTGTCGCCTCATATACAGCCATGATCTGTTAAAAACACAAAGCTGGTGAGTGCAGGTGACACGGGTGACTTGAGGTCATCTGAGTGGGAACACTTGTGAGTGATTGTGATTGTTTCTATTTGTGACTTCTGTGATGATCAGATCAATTTTTATCATCACTTTATGGCTATACTGACAGCGCAGAGTAAGTTTCTTAGATATGCATAGATAAAACAATGAGTTTGTCTTGTTATTTGCATTGCAGTGACTTTTGTATAAAAGTAGTGCTGCATTTCATAAAGGGGAAAAGGAGTCTGCCTCAGAGTCGGTGTGAGAGAGCTTGTTTCATCACACGCGTTGCTCACTTCGTTAAGGCTTGTCGAGAAAGCAGCTGTTTGAGGTGCTGAGAGAGCAGCTTCTTCTCCAGGGACAGGCGGATCCAGGCCCTCGCTCGGCCCACGTCTGTCTTGATCTCTGACATACTCTGGATGTGCCTGAAGAGACAGAAAACAGCATGATGGAAGATCATAAGAGTCGGACCTTCATCAGTGTGATGCCCACTGAGTGATAAACCACCTCATGTCCAGTATGAGAGACACGTGGATAGTTGGCAGTGATATGGACGAATCAGACTTCCTCCTCTCAGGAACATACGACACTGTTAATGAGAAGAAAGAAATTATTTGTGTGTTCCACTCAGAAATGTCCGACCAGAGCGCATGTGTGGGAGCCTAACCTGGTGACTCTGCCTGCTGCTGCTCCAGCTTCTCCTCTCGGGCCTGGTAGTGCATCAGGTGGGACCACAGAGCAGATTTCCCCTGTGAAGGAGGTCAGAGAAGAGTGTGTCATACAAACACTCAATGCTTTCAGTAAGAGGAGAAATGAAGGGGATTAATCGGGTAATAACCTCCTTTCCCGTGTGCGTGTGTGCGTGCGCTCTGACCTGTTTGACCTGCAGCCCGTGGCTCCAGATCCTCTCCAGTAGGTCACACAGGCTGGCGATTAGAGTGTTCTCCTCCAGTCCCGTGATGTTGGCCTCGCCGTGACCCAGCTCCACCGCCTCCCGGCCCATCTTCTCCACCAGCATGCGCTTGGTCTGAACAGAGATACACAAAGAGAACAGCATGCTAAACAATCAACTGGACGAGTAGGTTTGGACAGAAACAGCATGACTACTACTGAATCCCAGGTTCACCTTCATGCGACACTCCTTTAGCAGCCCTTCCACAAACTTCCAGTTGGTCTGGGCGATGACAGCAGGACACAGATCAGACAGTTTGGGCTGCCGCAGGTTCTTCCCCAAGCTGCGGGCCTCCTGCATGTACTTCTGAATATCAAACACAACCGGACAACACGCACTGTCAAGCATTTCACTGATTGTAGAAGATTCTTATTGTATTCACTGTTTTACACTGAAACAGTGTGAGCTGTTAAAGCTCACTGCACACACACTAAATTTAAGGTGACGCGACGACTGTTTGACGCAGATAAGCTGATCGGATTTGAAGCTGCCGTGTGTCACCTCTGTTCCGTGCTGTCATTAGAAGCAGGATGATGATGCTTAGTGACAAAGAGTGACCCGATTCCCTTTCATAACGTCACACTGTTGTTGTTATTGAGGTTTACTCGGGACCGAGGGTTTCTCACTGGAGAAGCAGTATGCTTGAAAGGAGCAGGTCCGTGTGAGGTAACAGGAAAAAGTGTGAAACAGCAAGGGAGGGTGTGTGTATATTTTGGGATGTCCGCCGGGTTCACACTTCATGATTCCTTTCAGCACAGAAAACACCTGAAGATCCAAATTCATCCGCTGCTGTATGCAGCATGAAAAATACTGTACTATGAGCTCAGAGTTTCAGTACATCTGTTTAAAAAAAGCTTCAGGTGGGAATCCTGGCTGATAGTACAAGGAGTGGAGATAAGGGTGGAGGTGGTCTGTGACAGGGAGTCCACAACACAGGCAGCTCCTCCACATACCAGACAAGATGCAGAGGCTGATTTTTTTGGCGGGTTGATCGGTGGAGGGGATGCGTTGTCCCACTCCCAAAACGCCATGGAGTTCTGCAAGACCAGACAGCCCTCTACGTGCTGAGGAAGAAGAGGAGCACAACCCTATCCGACGGTATCGCCACGGGACAGAAAGACAGACCAAAGTGAACAGAAACCAAAGGGAGGAAAGGAACAGAAAGCAGAGAAGGCAGCATGCACACGAAGAAAAAAAATCTGAAATTAACAAGAATCAACAAGAAAACGAAAATATGACACTATGAGGAGAACAGAGAAAATAAAGTGGCAGAACAGACACGTGGAGAGGGCATACAGAGGGAAGGTTACGGGCTACAGGTGGGGAGCTTTCCTACCTCTTTCAGGTCGTTATCAAGGCTCAGGTGCTCTGATTGTTGTCGGTGGCGGTCTTTCTTTCGCTGAGTTGTCGCTGTCCTGTGAGACCACCTACAGAACAAAAACAGTAATTACACCACTGTAATTTGATATTTGCTATATACCGCTTCACTAGTTTGATCTGTAGATTTATCAGAGAGGCTCACTTGTTGTTGGTTGGCCCCGTGTTGAGAACGTCAGCCTGCAGTTTGGGGAAAAATCCCTGCACGTATTTGCCCTGCCCGATCTTCATGTCCAGCAGGTGCGGGTGGATGGCCGTGTGATCGATCTTCAGTAGTCGCTGTTCAATGGCCTGAGCTGCAGACGTCACAGAATGTAGCAGGTTCATTGGTAACTGGTGAAGTGGTCAGTCTTTACAAGCAAATCTAGTTAGGTCCTGTTTAACCACTTCGCGCTAGATTTTGTGAGGAATTATTAGTCAGCTCAAAAAAATGTAAGTCTTCACCATTCACAGTTTATAATAATCTAATCAAATTTCAGGACTCCAGAGAAATCTCAGTGTGTAAAGGGACCACAGTTGAATGTGCATGACCTATGAGCACTAATGTGGGTCAACATGAGTAACATGGCTATAGAAATCCTGAAACTGTGTTATGGAATGAGGAAATCTAACATTAATTCTGTGCAAACACCACTGAGCCCTCTGAGGTACCACATACGCAGAGGCTTATACTGGGATTTCAGGGACACATATGGTGCCATTTAAGCAATGTCTTATCCCGGGAAGTCAGTAAATACTGCCAAACAACACGGAATGTGTGTTTCACTGGCCTTCCTGCACAACTATCTGCAGGAATCCCCAGCTCAGAGCTGTATGGTATCCAGTGTGCAGCTGCTGGTCCTACCAACCTGCCTGCTGCTTCACCTGCTGCTTCACCTGCTGCTTCACCTGCTGCTTCACCTGCTGCTTCACCTGCTGCTTCACCTGCTGCTTCATGTTGTTCTCTTTGATTTGCCTGTTTCTTTTCGCCCAACATGAGCCTGCTGGAGGTTTCTTCCGTTAAAGGGAGTTTTTCCTCTCCACTGTCGCCTCAGTGCTGCTCAGGTGGGACTGTTGGGTTTTCTATATTATTTTGTATTTACCTACTTTTTGTAAGATCTTAAATCTTACAATGTGAAGTGCCTTGGTGATTAGCTCTATAAAACTGATTTAAATTGAATTGAATGTGAACATATGAAAAGGGCTCATGTCTATATCCATGACTTCTGACACAAAATGTGATTAAAGACATATCAGCTGCACTGTGTGAAGGCCACAGCCGTGTGCCCTGACAAATAAGAACAATAACAAATACATGTAACTGTCTTTCTCTTTTAAAAATTCAACACATGCGCACACACACACACACACACACACACACACACGAGCAGGCTCCCTGCCTAATGAAGCATAATGTGCTGCAACCGCTGCTCATTTGTTAAGCTGAAAACCTGGCTACATTCCAAAACAGGCTGCTTCCATTAGAGATGACATACTGAGTTCTGTCAACATCTCTGCACGTTTCCCTGTCTCTCTACCTCTGATCCATTCATTCATTACTTCCTCCCTGTCCTTTACCTGCTTTATCTTACGTTCTCGCAGCACTAACAGCAAACACGCTACATGTACAGCTGTCAGAATATCATTTCATGTTTAGCTGTCTGGGTTATGTTGTCCTGATCCTGCACTGAACTTATTAGGTGATGACTGGATTCATCTGACAGGAGGTGCAGGAAAGGGGGCTATTGTTTGGGTACCTTTTTACACACCATTGCCCACAAATGAATTCACCGTCAGCATTGAAAGCTGTAACATCGCTCGACCACTACAATGAAACGGTGTGGAACACCGATGGAGGATACGCGCAAATACACCAAACCCTTAAGGGGATCGCCTCTCCTGATTCTTACAGAAGATGATAACAATGGGAGCTGGCAATGCATTTAAAAATGTTCACAGTTCAGCCTCCTTCATATTAACACCCAACCTTGGATTGGGAGAATTGAATTTATTTTATTAAAATAGCAGTTATACCTGCACTTTGGTTCTAAAATAAACCTGCTTCTGTGCTTTCCCCATTTAATTAAAATCAGTAATCCACAAACAGACACGTGTCGTTACACACTCCCTGACTCAGTCCTGAGTCTGACCTGCCTCACACTGCACATTCAGCACCAATTAAAGGCTTAACAAGTAGAAACCCAAGCAGTTCAAATGGAGCAAATAAGAAAAAAATGGGCTGACCATGGTGTCAGAGAGTTTGTGCTTTACTGTTTTGGGATACAGAGTGGGGTTCAATGTTGTCTGGGGAGAGCTGCTTCTAGATGATAAATAAGAGACAGGGGAAGCAGAGATGGAACAAGCAGGGAGCTGGATTTAGAGTGTTTTTTAAATTGCCCTGTGTGTGCAATATTCGTCAGTCCTCAGCTAGCAACTGAAGGATGGGCAGACATAAACACCATGCTGATCGACCAGCTGTCTCTCTCTATGTGGCTGCGCCTCTCCGAATACTTTAGTCCACTGAAATAAAACCACATTGGAATCTGTGAGCGATCACACTTCCCAGCTGAGCTTACCAGACTCCTTGAGGATGGAGCACCTCTGGTAGTTAGAGGATCGGAGGCTGGGAGCACGGACGTTGTAGAGACGGGCCTTGTCAATGCGAGTGTCAAAGACACGAAGCAGTGGCTCCTTCTCTTCCCATTGAGACATGATCTTGTTATCAATAAAGGTGGCGAACATCTGAGTCTCGATGAAGTGGGAGAGGAAGGGTAGGTAGGGCTCCGGCTGGTCTGAGAGAAACGAGGCCTGGACCATGAATAAACACAGGCAATTGTTAGAACATCCCACACTATGGTGACTTGCATGAGTAAACCTAATATATCTATAATATAATATAACAAGGATGTTATCATATAACAGTGCCTCAAGAAAACCATGTGATCCACACCTTGTCAAAGTTGTGCATCTGCTCTCTGTTGGTGAGCCAGGACTCCAGGTCTGGAGCGCTTTGGATGACAAAGGCTTCATAGTCAGCAAACATGGTAATGAAGCGACTGGCAAACACTTCCCTCAGCTGAACATTCAGCTTGGCATTCCTTAGCTCCTCCTCTTCAGCTGCTGTCCGACTTCCTTGTCCATCAGTTCCCTGAGCTTTGACTCCGGCCCTCAGGGCGTCTACGTGGGCCACAGTCACCCCGGTGCGTTTAGTCAACGCCTGCAGTCTCTCGAGCGTGGCATTTCCCTGCAGCAGCTCTAGCACGGTAAGCTTCTCACCTGCCAGGTTGCCATTACGCCCGTCATCCTCCAGCTGCCAAAGGGAAGCGTTTTTTTGTTCCCTGCTAGGCGTGGAGGGAGTGCTCCCTGGACTGCTGCGGGTCCGCGGTGGAGCCTCTGTCTTGGCAGAAATGCCGAAGCTCAGTAGAACCTCGCTGAGCTCCTGGATGAACTCAGTCTTGTTTGGGATCTGGGGGAAGTCCTCTGGAAGCTCAATGTAGTGGTTGTCAATGTCCACAAAACAGAGATTTGCCTGGGATGGGGAAAGAAATCCATCAGTGTAAATCAGGAACAGACAATATAAACTCATATGAATGTGATACACAAAGAACAAATGTCCAGATAAAGGATGGAAGAGAAAAGTTTGATAGAAAAAGCTAAAGCAAGGTATTTTTAGGAGGCATGAGGTATGAGGGGCTGGGAGATATTGAGCTTGAAGAATGTAGGTCAGTGTGTTTGATAATACTACAATGTTTGAGATCAACCTAAATCTGGTATAATGGAGTTAGCACCCTCATGTGGGATTAAAACAGAACCTTTAAACTCAGCACTCCTGCTCTAAAACCAGGCAAATCGGAATAACCCTGAAAAGTCAGAGAGCATTTACTGTTTTACTACAAAACAAAAAGCGAGATCTGACCCTAGTGGGTACATGAGATGATGAAAAACTCGCCACAAAGCACAAGCTCTACAGATCAAAGCTAAAATCTAAAGACAAACGTGAGTGATGAAGAAGAAAGACAATTTATGTTTGGTAGTGTCCTCCTTGTGAAGGAAAGCTCGACAAGCTTGAAGCAGAAAGCTCAGCTGTTCAACAAAGAGCAACATGCAACACGGACATGGGATGTTGAATGTGAAAAGATTTAAATGTGAGGCCACAGAATGCACTGTTGTGGAGCCAGAGGTAAAAAAAACCCCAAAATGACACATTCAAATCTACTTGTATTATTCTTCTTCAACACAAAGCAGCATTTACTGTTATTGACCACAGTAAATGCTGGAGCACAGTAAACGCTGGAGCACATCTGACATAGTTTCCGTCAGATTATTTGTCCTTACTTACTATGGAACTGCTGTTTGAGGGCTGTACACTCAGCTGCGCAGTTTAGCCTGTGTAAAACAGGAGAATGCAATGCCGTCCACTGTGATGGGACTTGACGGAGGAATTTAAGAAACTCTCCAAGATCTGCCAAACTTTGGACTTAGGTTAGTCCCATTAAGACAAATATGTCCAGTGTCAAGTGAACTATTCTATCATTTGACATGAGATAACAACTGAGTTAAAGAAACCAACATGTCTGGCATTAATTCAATAATTACCATCCACAGTTTTCTCTCTCTGCTTTGCTTTAAGCAGTTCTTTCATCGTCAGCCCCTTTCTAGGTCACCGCCCCTTTCAAAGGATTATACACAAACATGGGGAGATTCTTCAGACTTGGGAGGCGGGGGAGCCCTGTGTGGGGGAGGAGTAGGGGAGTAGAGGGTGATCCCCAGCAGCGCCCTGTGCTGGCTGGTATAATTAGCATTAATGAGCGCTGGGATTCAAGGATGTAGACAAAGACAGAAGCCAGCAAGCCCGGGATGTTCTGCTTTACAGGGTCTTATATTGTCTTAACAAATGAATACATAGAGTGTAAACCTGCTTTGACAAAAATACTGGCTCAAGTCCCTATGGCCATGCTACAACTCAGTCTGAAGGGTTCTGTTAAGATTCCTCGCCTTCAGGTGAATTTGTAGGTTAACAATCCAATCCCGTGGGTCAATGTCTGCAAATGTGTGAGCAAGTTCAAGGTTGTTTACAAAGAAATGTAGCTTTCTGTAATTTCCTGTCTGAATAGGAGCCAGGTTGTCTGCCTGTGTGTGTTTGTGGGAGTACAGTGCTATTGTTCAGTACTGGCCTTGACAATGTAGCACTGAGCCCCTACTGCAAACAGCTGCCGCTTGTTCATGCACACACTTCCAATACTTGTTTCACTATACTTGTGGGAGGTTCCTAACTGTCACTAAACCTTACCAGGGCCTAAATTTAACCCTCACTCTAATCTGAGGTATTAAACTTTGTCTACAATTCCGTAAAAACCCAAGCTCATAAGATCCTTCAACGTGGGGTTCATAATCATGGGTTAGGAAAGCCCAAAGCTCATGTTGTATTCGTGCCTTACCAATGTCCAAACTAAACTAAACATTAACATTTGAAAAAACAAATGGTGGGAAAATTTAAATGTGCTTGTGATGAAAAGGTGTTTTCAAGGGCTCACTGAATCTTTTATGTACTTTATAAATGTACTTAGTTACAGTCCACCTCTGGTTTTATTTATTTATTTACAATTACAAATTCTGAGTCAGAAACTCTTGTTAAAATCAAATAAAATGTCTGATTCCATAGTGGACAGTTTCATCTGTAAAAAAAAAACAAACCACACAACTATAGTACACAGGATGACTGCATACCTCCTGAGGAAGCTCCAGTTTAGAGCGGTCAGCGCCCTCTTTGGACTGAAGGCCCATCAAGTAGGGAACAGGAGCATCCAGGAAGTGGAGGAGAGAGGCTGGCAAGATAGGAACATAGACGTGCTGCCACTGGAAGGGAAACAGCAGGGTGGTGAGGCACTCTGCAACAGTCATCAACCTCTGGTACTCTGAGGAAGGGAGACAGAATTTAAATAGACAAATTCTCTAGTATCATGTTAGAAGGAGAAACGCTAACAAAATCTATGGAAAAAAAGGAACAGGTTATCACTTGAGGTGATCTTTATTTCTGTTACATTTGCTGTCTGTAGTAAATGCAGTAAAAATCATAAGTAAAGCAGGATCATGAGTCCACAAACAAATGGACTTCGGATTTGATGATTGTAAGAAAAATATGGAATTTATCCATTAGAACAAACTGTAAATGTGTGATAGCTTAAAATGAATGCGTGATTAAAGCGAAAGCAAGGTCAATGATCAATATTAGATAGATGTTTTAGAAAGGTTCTGTGTGAAACAGTATATAAAAGTTTATTATTAAATACAGATTATAATGTGCCAATACGAACTTGGCTCAAGTGAAAATCAACATTGAATCTGAGAGTGAGGTAGGTTAAAAAACATGAGGAATTAGAAATCCGATTGAATCATATTTCTGTGTATTGACTCTCTTGTTCCCTAAAACAGATTAAGGCCAGTGGTTGTAGGGTGCCTTTGGTATTGAGTTCATCAGATGTTATTATGATGACCAGAGTGAAAAACCTGCATGACCACAGGAACGTTTAGAGCGCTATTCTGTGAAACTCGCCTCTCCTATGTTATTTCTTTTCATTCCATCTAGTGCAGTGGGTGTCCTCCTGTATGTGCACATATAGAATTGTAGCAGTTTCATTGAAAATGGATTAAGCATCCCAATGTCTTAACCACAGAGCACACCAATTCATTATACAGCATACCCAATAAGCAAGAAGCAGCTGCTCTGCTTGTTACCTTCTAGGAGTGTGTGTGTGTGTGTGTGTGTGTGTGTGTGTGTGTGTGTGTGCTGCAGCTCTTTGTATGAGCAGCAGTTTCATTGTAGAGGGTGGAGGAAAAGGGAAAATACTATAAAAATACACAAAAAAAATAATCAATTAGTGTTTTTAAAAGGCCAAAGAACAAAGTCATTATTAAAAATAATGGTAAATAGTATGAATTTAATTTGTCATCTAGTATCAGGGATGATTAAAGCAATGGAACAAGCTGGGATAGGAAAAAAAGTGTAATTTAACTGTAGCTCTTTGTTTGGTGTCATAACTAAATTCTAAGATTCTTTATGCAGCTTTCCCCTTCTGTGCATCATGTTTTGTAGCAACTTGTTTTAATTCCTTACTTGGGTGTGATCTCATCCCAAACAATCTGCGTGCACTGCACATGGTCTTTCGTCCAGCTAAGCTGTTGTAGCCCGGTTACTTGAGTCAATATAAACGCACTTAATTATGCTGCCCTGAAATTAACACAATGTTCTTTTTGCAAGTCCATGTATTTTGGGTATGGGTATCAGTATCAGATGCTTGCTCCTGGAATGACAGCTGTCAAACACCACCCCTCTGTGCTCCATTAAAACATTTTTCAGTTTCAGTTGCGTAACAGCAGAAGGAAAACAAGTGAGCTATCAGTTATGTTGCGCTGCAGTGCAAACATGAGATGATCAGACTTTATTAATTAGGAATAAACCATTTTATTGAAAGAGCCCTGATGGGCACCAGAGGGAGTCTCACCTAGAAGACCTGAGTCTAAGTTTTAATGTGTCCAACACTTAACCAACGACATGCAATCCTAATTAAAAGCGCTGTACCTGCTGAACATCAGCACACCCTCACAGAGCTGGTAGTTCATGTATGTGAACAAATGTATAGACAAACTTTAGCACAGAATCATAGCTCTGAGGACATTCTGGCATCCTAAGGACACCTTCAAAGAGCTGCTTGTTTTAAGACTTGCTTTTATGGTTACAGTGAGACATGGGTTAGGGTTTTTGTGGGGGGGGGCGAGGAAATGCAGTATGTCCTCACTAGTACAGAAAGACTAACGTGTGTGGGTGTGTCTGTACTACATTTGTTTTACCTCAGGTCTGAACAGGTTCAAAGTTTCTCCCACACACCAATACCCCCCCCCTGTGAGAAACAGTGAGGGAGTCTGACTGAAATGTTCTGGTTTCTTTTTTCAGGTTACAGCAAATCTCTCTCCTACACCAAAATAAAATGAGCCTCAGCGTCTCGGCTGGCTTTATAAGTGCTGCTCATAGAACCGAGCACACTATAAAAAAAAGGGCCTCTGATAAGCAATATTCTTTCACACCTCATTAAATTCACTCTTTCCTTTTTCTCGTTGAAGTGCATCAAAACTCACAGAGCAAGGTTTTGCGGGTGATAAGGAGACGATAATCAAGAAAGTTCACTGAGAGTAATTTTTAATTTCCTGCTAAGTTGAGTATTAGAATTATTTGACCTTTTTTGCTGTATAAAGAAATTGATACATGTGTTCTTATTCATCTTTCACTGAGGAAAACTCCCTTTGACATTTGACAAATGTAAGTGCCTGTGATAGGTGAGTAGATACGTAAACAGAAAAAAAGAAGAAAGAAATCTGATATGGCAGTGCCTGGCGCTGCAGAAAGCCCCAGCGGAGACGGGGCTCAGGGATGCTGCACGCTTTTGAAAAACAGGACGGGACATGTCGAGTCATTGTGAAACTGTAACGGTGCATCAGGAGCTGATAAACACAGGCAGCTCACTCTCACAAGGGAAGAGGCAAACAGCTGACCGTGTTGGATGCCTTGCAGCATTATAAAAGTACTGCATGAGAGGAAGACAAAAAAGACAAAAAAACAAAAACAAATCAAAGAAGCTTATAGAAGCATTTCATTCCAAGACAAATCAAAGAAGCAGGTCAAAAAGGTTGTCAACTACTCTAAGTGACTTGGGGACGTCTCAATAATGACATTAACATTAAACCAAACCTGTCATACAAATGAGTAAAGGGCAGAGGAACAACATTCAATCAAATCAAATAGCCCTGATATAGAAACTGAAGTCATAACAGTCTGAGGTTAGATGCAATCTGTGTCTCAGGCAGAACCCTGCACTACTGGCCCTTTCGTTAATGACTGGCTCATTGCTTGGGGAAGGAACGATGAAAAAACCACTTCCTTTTGCGACTCCTTCCAAAATGCATTGACCTAAAGATAACCAACATCTTTATGAAAACCAGAAACAAAAGCAAAATGAACTCGACCTACATACTGAAACAGTTTTAATAGGTAACTTTACTGATACATTTTGTGCAGTAAACCCTGGGTGTGCCGTCACAACAGGCTCCACTCTCTTGGCATCAGGTTTCCCAAAAGATGCTGAACATTGGTACAGGGAGATGTTCCCCTTTAGCTATTCACCTGACAGAAATGCCCACTTACCTAGCTTCCACATAACCTCACCATCATAACTATTAAACCTGTGATCACGTTGCATTAGTTTAGTCCTAAAACAGGCTTGTGCCATGTGCCATGTTGAGTGAGGAGGGCAGGTAGGGACTGATTGCGAGGAGCATAGAAACATAGCAGTCTCATTAACATTCACAGAACATTATCTGCATTTGCTCTTCTAACATTTCTATCTTCTATGTTCTGCACAGTTTTCACTCAAGTCCAAAGAGATTAGAACTCCACTGAAAAGCCATGTTAGACAGTGGACTGCCAAAAGTCATTATTAATGAAAAATGATGAACATCTGAACAAAGCAGGGATGTTTCCCCACTTGGTTTTTATCATTCCCTTCCAGGACTGATTGCCCTGGATGCAGACAGTGATGAATAAAACACAGAGACATATTTTTCATGAAATAACGGTAGGATGAGAGAAGAACAGGCGTAAAAGCGAAGGGCTTTGCTCATTTCGTCTAGGTCTACTGAGATCACTTCAGTTAACATTTTTCAAGGCTGCATGGCCTCCAATTTCCCCCAGCGTAGCAGATACACAGCCCCAGTTCTAGAGATATCTTTGTGAAGACATTTTGCAGTTCTGTTACATCATAAGTATGCCATCTTTCCCCTTTTTTGGCTTAATGTCTACGTGACATATTAAATAAAGCTTTAACTTGAGAAAAATCTAGCACATCACTACATCCCATCACATTAATGAGCATGGTGACAGTTACTAGTCTGATTTCCATTCAAATGTAGGACAAATTCTATTTGCTAGGTTGTGGTAAGCACCTGCTGTTGTCCAATACACAGCATGTAATTCCCCCACAGATTACAAATATTCATGTGTGTATATTTGTTTGTGCATGGATTAAACAGAGGTGGTGTTAGGCAGTGAGCGGGAAAGTGTTGTTAAGTAGAAAACAGGCTTTTGAGCCAGGCCTTTACTAGTCTTTACACTAAGATAGGCTAACCACATCCTGACTCCAGCCACAGCTTTTTATTTAACACACAGATGAGAGTGTGTCCCAGATTATTGCTTAGACACAGTTTCTGTGAACTCACTTAGAGAAGTGCCCCAGTAGTACAGTATATCCCACTGACGTCACAACACACCATATGACCCTAAAGCTACTTTCTAATCTCTCCCTGTGGCCTAAAGAGCAAAAATCACTCCCTCCATGAGGAGCCACTATGTTGCGGTGCAATACAGAGCAGTGCAGTCAGTCAATCGGTTTAAAGTATCCACAACTAATTTGGTGTCATTAAAGTCTCATACTGTTCAGCTTCTGTTATTGTTCTGCAGCACAGGAACATGACCTCTTACAGAGCTGCATGCTGCAGCCTACTGAAGACAGGATTTGGTGTGTGCACTAACCTTTTCTATTTACATGACTCAGCCTGCACTGATAAACAGAGTGTGCTGCAGACCTGTGGAGGCACAGTGAAACTGAGAAAGAGTATGAAAAAGTAATGTAGGACAAAAGCTGATCTCTGTGGTTGGATGTTGATTTTTTGTAAGAGGGCTTCATGCAGTTGTGAATAATGGATGAAGGGAAATCTAGAAGAAACCAGATCACTGTGAAACTCAGTCTTTGAGCTTCACATTTTCTCCACTATGATTTGGAACAACACATTATTTTCACCTGAGTTTTAATGGAACACTAAGACACTAATGTTTTCCAGTCTCATGGCAGACTTAGAATATGCCACCATGCCGCTATGTTTGAATAAAACGTCTTCAACAGTCATTAACGTGTTTTGTAATGACACATGCCTGATGGATTAGATATGCACGACAGGCCAAGAATAAAGTGGTTGTGATGTTATCAAAATAACAGCAACACATTCCGTGTAGGTTCACTTACCCTGTGAGTACAAAAGGATCTGCATCTCCAGTAGGGTGCAGGTGAACACCTGGACCAGGTTCTCTACTCCCAGTAGACTGAAGGCCTCTGCCAGGGGGAAGTCAGCTAATGGCAACTCCCCCAGACCGGGTCTCTGGCAAACGATGGGCTCGTAGACACCGTGAAACTTGAGCGAGCGGCCTGGAGCAGGCAGTGGCACCTCGTACAGGATATTGTGAACATAGCTCTCCAGTGGCAGTGGAGGGGCTGAGGCTGCTGCAACAGCCCTGTGTAGCTGAGACAGAAAGCGGCGGCAAGAGTGCATAAAGGGCATCGGGGTGATCAGACACAAAGCTTTAGACACATAAAGGGTGTCCCGTGACGAGTCGTAGCTGCCTGCCACACGAGATGAACACAAGGAGGATGAGGACGTGGGGGATTCCACCTCGTCTAAACTGCTGGCCAGAGAGTCCATGCTGGAGGAGGAAGAAGAGGAAGACAAGGAAGAGGGATTGGCTGAGGCGTGCTCTGCATTGTGCATCTGGTAGAGGGTCTGCATGGCAGAGCAGATCTGAGGGCTGGTCACCTCCTCGTAGAAGGTATGGACAAAGCCGTAAGTTCGAGAGCCATCCTCCTTAGTGATGATGAAGGAGTGGAACTGAGAAGGACGTTGGCCTGCCTGGGTCCTGAATGACAGGCCTTTAGGCATACACAGCTGTAGGAAGAAGGTAGGGAGCAGGGGTCAGTCACCACTTCAAAGACTGCTGTCAATTCTCAATTATTATTCCTAAATAACCTTGATTGATTGAATAATTAATGTTTTGTCCACGGAGCCCTGGAAGAAAAAGAAACGATGAAAGTGGGCCACCCCAGTCCTTTAGGCCACTTCCCTGCCAACTGCTGAATACCTGGACCAGGCATATGCCCCTTCACTTTGTCTTCCCCAAATCCACCCTCATCTATGGTGACATGTTCCAGCCAGGGCACGGCTGTCAGTTTGGTAAACTTAAGCCTGAACTTCTTGCTGATCATGTTCCTTCACGCGATCAGTGATGTGCAGTTTTCAGTACACCCTTATATAGTTGGCATGGAAATCTGCATGGGTGGAAAATAGACTCCCTGCTTCCAGTGTCTTCAATAACAAGATTTGTTGATTATTCTGTCAGAACAGAATGTAATGTTGTAATGTTGAAAACATCTGAATATGTCAGTGTGGGCGACCTGCATGGGCACTGTTCAGTGAGAATAATTGGTTACCCCCCCCAAAGGTAATTGTTATTTGCATCTCTTAATCTGATTTTAAAAGTCTTACAACTGATGATTTTTTGTGTGTTCTGTCACAGGTAACCTCCCAGTCAATTCCAGATTATTAGTCAGCACGAGTCTGCAAGAAATCTGATTTATGATGCTCGTTATGTTGGTTTGGCTGCTAAGAGTTCAAATGGAACAAACATACAAACACACAGTGTGTTAGGACACACCAAGAACAACTGTATGAGGTAGAAAGTCTGCATAATAAACAAACTCATACATTTACATCTCTATGCGCATCTTTTCTTTGTTTTCCCTTTTGTGCACATTTTGCTGGAACTGAGCAAAACTGAAACACACACACACACACACACACACAGGCCTGATGACCTCATTGTGCATGAGTCATGTGTCTCAGTGATCAGAACTGACAGCTCATCATCATCACCACCACAGCTGTATTTACGTGTTTCACCTCTCAGCACCAATAAGCTGAGGAAGATAATCCAATCAAACAGAGCCATGAGAAACGAGAGGAAGTTTGGTGACTGGCTGCCTATGGAACAGACTGGGACAACGAGGCAGAGCAGTATGTTCTCACGGTGCAGAATGTCCTCATCCAACTTTATTCATGTTTACATGTGAAAAAAAAGAGGACAAAAGGAGCAGGGGACGACACATTGCAGGAAAATGTCTGTTGGTAGACATTCATTTAAAATCTCTGGTTTGAAATGTCACCAATCAGAATGGTTTAGGTCAGAATCTGATCATCAACATGATGGTTGGGTTGGGGTGGTCCTACAGGTTCAGGAAGTGTGCTTGTATACCCCATCCTGCTCATCTCTTACCTCCCAGAAGGTGACGGAAAGGATGAAGTGATGAAGGATGAGGGGACAATGACAGACTGAAACCAAGAGGAGACCGGAAAAAGATGCAGAATGTCTCTCAATTCACAGCTCACAATCTTGTGGGAGTCAGGTTTCAGCGGGTCAACTGCTACATAATGGCAGGTTTCCATGCAGATGTAAGGCGAGAACCACGGCTTAATTATTCAGCAGTGCTGACGTCAGGACAGGTGGAAAAAAGGCAGTGACCTTCCATCACGAGACGGTGACAACCAGAGCCTGGACTGAACATTCAACTAGGGCTAAGATGCTAGATCACATTAAAGCCACATAATATCCATGTCCAGTTATTCTTCAGAACATTCATACTTGTGTAATTATATCTTTGTGCCTTTAGCAGAATAAGGTCAACACCAGGTTTCACTTTACCTTACTTGACTTTACTTGGTAAATTCAAAGCAACCTACAAGGAGTGAGTGTCTTGCTCAAGGACACACCTGGTATGGGGAATGGGCTAGGAGTCTGGGCTAAGATTTGAGCCTGCCTCAATCTAATAACTACTTCTAAGAGGATCTAAGAGGATTAGTGGGAATTTATTCTCCTGCTCTCTGAAGATAAAGTGTCTCGGTGACTGTTTTTTAGAAAGGTCAACTTTCAGAGAAAGAGATCTGGATTATCAGAAAATGGATATTACAGCTTTAATAGTTTGTATTTATATAGCACCTTGGACAATAAGCGTAAGTAGCAGTTTGCTTTTGACTGTGAGATGTTTTGGACAGCTGCACATATTCGATGGTGCTACTATATGATTTCAGTGTCGACAGGATATGGCACATCACAGACTGAACCCCTGGCCCCATGGCTCTTGGATGAGGGTTCTACTTACTCAGTCACAGCCAAGACCACAAAGGAGCTTCTTTCCCTGATATACAGGTCATTTTTAAAAAATTAGCATATTGTAAAAAAGTTCATTATTTTCTGTAATGTACTGATAAACATTAGACTGTCATATATTTTAGATTCATTACACACAACTGAAG
>JAUMTR010000015.1:837601-860582 GCA_032270685.1 Microctenopoma stevenorrisi
TCTGTGTGTGTGCTCTGCAACGCTCAACTCTCCTCTGTTCTGTTTTGATTAAATAAACCTCTATTTTAATCTAATGGAAATGAGTCGCTGGTGATTTCCACTACAGCATTTACATTATACATTATACATGTCAGTGCAACCATTCATACATTATACATGTTCTATTTTTGTATTGGTATGTGCGACTACCTGGTTGTGCAGGAAAACAGGAGCCTGGGAAACGGTTAGAGTGACCAGTGAACCAGAAGAGAGGCCAGATAAGACCAATAAAACTATAGGTTATAATAAGGCTTTGTAGAAAAAATTGATATCCTGTTTATGCCATTCTTTAGCAGCGACATCCACAGCCTGCATAAACGTAGAAGCTCAGGAGGGACTGGGACTTTTTGCTTCGCCTTCAACTATCTGTGTGGACGTCCGGACGTCAGATATCTGCACTGCTCTGCCTTTCTACCATTGCCCTGTTTGATAAAAAAGTTATATTACTCCATTTTTGCCAAGAGTCTCTGAGAATTTCTACTACAAACACAACAGGATTCAACTGTTACAGGATGTTGAAAATATGCTATGTTAGTTTTACTTTTATATCGCACTGCCTTGACATCATCAACCAAGACTTTTAGAACCAATTGCCTGCTGTCATGCTATGATAGTGTGTAAGAACTGCACGGTGTGTGTGTGTTTGCTGACGCTTGAGCTCAGATCAGTGAATCCTGAACATTGATAAGTAATTGGAAGATTTTCCTGTCCTCAGAAGAAGAGGAAAAATGGAAATAACTAACAAGCTGGTTTAAAGCTGCTTTCAGATTTGTGTCTTTACTCTTTTTTTGACCTGGTCTTTAAAATACGCTTGTGATTGAGCATTTTTTTTTCCAACGTACCCCCTGAGACAGCTGGTAAGTCTGGCTGTACTTCCACATGCGCTCCATCACCAGCTCCACTGTGTGGGAGTCGGGGATCTTGCCATGGAAGTCCACTCCCATCAGGGCTGCCATCCTCAACAGCAGCCCCGGAACCTGTTCCAGCTGCTGGCGCGCGTGTTGCATACGATATGTCCAGGCATGGTCCACTAGAAAAATACTGAAAGAAGAAGGAAGGTAGAGTGTTACCATGATGATTTGAAGGCTGTTAGCCTGTTGTGTTCAATGTTGAATTTTACAAAGTGTACTTAACTGTATGGTCAACAACTGCTAAGAAATGCTTATTGCTTTTTTTTTAGGTGGAACTACTACTGTGGCACCATGTTGTCTGACACGGCTGCAAATTTCAAGCAAAGTGCTCCAGACACAGCATTTTTAACATCTTAATGCCCGCTATGAGATACGCACAGTGTTAGTGAGCTGCCTAAGAAATCAATTGAAGGAGCACAGTGACAGATTTATGGCCCAAGAAAGACTCACTCAAAGCTCCAGTTACCAAATGTGCAGTGTAGTTACAAGGTGCAGACAAAATCAGGGCAAAAGAAAACCATCCAAATACTCTACTACTCCTTCATTGAGAGTATGATAACATTCACGATGACCTGCTGGTGACAGATCCCGCCTGAAGAGCCCACTTACATACCACTCTGCAAACACACAACCACCCCACCCGCCTAACAGACAATCTCTGCAGCTTGACCAAGCATACTACTGAGCTGAGTTTTTTTGCATCTTACGTAGATACAGTTTCTAGTTCATTGACTCACAGTCCTGTTGCTATGCCTGCGTGGAAGCTCAGGAGGAAGCTGGAGCTCTTCTTGCTTCGCCTTCAACTATCTGTGGGGGGTTTGTCCGGATGTCAGATATCTGCACTGCTCTGCCTTTCTACAAATTCTTTCTGTTTGATAACAAACCTATAATAATCCAATTGCCTAGAGTCTCTAAGAATTTCTACTACAGATACAGAGGTGGTTTAAAACACACTGTGATGAGGCAATCTGTGGTGTATTTTCAAATACTGCCGTTAATTTACAATATGAAAAAGCTACTCCTAAAAAAAAAAAGTGCATTTGTTGGGACACTGGCGCCCTCACCTGGTCGGGTCGGAGACTTGCAGTCCACCCTGTCGGGTCACAACCACTTTACACTGGATCGCCGAACCAGGATTGTCCTTCATCTCCTCATCTTCTTCTCGTTGGATCTGCATAATTCCAAAAACCTCTCCGGCATCGTAAATCTACAGGAAAACAGGGCACTTAAAGATGATTGGCCGAATCTACTTTTTTTTGTTCATTCCATTAACTGCGTTAAAATGTTTATCGATTAAAGCTTTCGTTGTCAGTTGTCTTTAGCACACACCACTTATGAAGCCACTTTTACAATATCAAGAACCTCCAATTAAATGTTTTTAAATAAATAGTTTTATTAAACTTTGACGTCTGATTCTCCTTAGCAGCCCGGTACCATGTATGCTGAACATTTCCTTTTCCCACTCAACGTGTGTGTGGATGTTAGTCGATAGTAAACGGACCTCGTTGGTGATTTTGTGATACAGGGTCCCCCAGTAGTTCTGCGGGACTCCTGACGAGCGCAGGGCCCCGGCGTGCAGATCCACGAAGGTTCGGAACTCCTCATCGTCTCCGTTCATAATGATTTGCTTTGTTGACATCGCTGCAGCAAGCTGTGTAGCTCACGTGTAAGGGGAGGAGGCGCCGCTAAACCCGGAAGACCGAGTGTGACAGCGGTGCATAGTGGGAGAACTGTAAAGTAGTGGGAGGCGGGTCGCAGTGCTGGCAGACGTACGATAATTATCGTATTTGTATGATATTGTTACCCTCTGTAAGACCACGTTATTATAAGACCACGACCGCTACGTTATTTCATTAGCATGACAAAGCTCAAATCTGTTGTGTTTTTGATCCTGCGCAGACTCACTGCGAGAGGTTTGAGCGCGGAGGGATACGGAACTCCACAGGTAGAGCCACGGTCATGCTTAGAGTTGGTTTTACAGCCGCTCTGTAGGTAATACCTGCATTATAGTCTCTAATATGCACAGTGTGGTACATTAAAGCCGACTGTCTGAACCTCTTCAGAAGTACGATCACTTTACTCTGCTACTATCAGTGCAACCGTTCCATTAGAAACTAATCTTACCGGTACAAACACATCTTACATCCCACATCTCACTTATCCCATTCAAATATGTTATTTAAATAAATTAATTTATTGGAACTGAATGGATATACTGACTATAACTCAGATTTTATTGAATATATTTACCCTTTTGTGTTACCTGTGAAAGTGATACTGTGTGATAACTATTTAAATTACAAATGGATGTAATTATTTATTATTATAATTGTTTTATTATTTCACTTAGCTGAGTAACCAAGAGTAGTGGAGATTAGAAGGGGCCTGGTAATGGTGAAGGACCTTCCATCTCTCTCCGTAGTGGAAGATGACACTTGATATACAGTATAAAATCCCAAATAGAAAATCGTTAACGGAGGGGAAACTACCATCAGAAAGGATGTGGACAGTCCACAGAGGCATATTTAACAGCCTCATGCCACATCATAAATAAAAACGGCCAAATACTGGCATACATGCTACAAACGTGCTCTGTTGCTGGACAACATTTGTTCATGGTTGCTGCTGTGTCCAAAACAGGTTGGGCACACTACCCGTGTTTTGCACACACCTTGCATTTGGTAGTGAAAGACTCTTTCAAGGCTCACCCTGACTTGCTGGAGATTCAGTAGAAAAAACAAGAAAGCAAGCTAGCTGCTGAGCTGTCAGTGCAATGTCACTGTTGTTTCAGGGAGGTTTATGGTCCTGTTGTCAGCACCTAAGTGGACCTTAGATTTTAAAACCTGAGATGCCACGATGTTGCAACTGTTGAACCTCAAGCACTGAAATGCAGCCAGTTAGCCCTCTGCACCGTCATCATCTGCATCAAGCTCTGCCCCAGCTCCTGAAACTGCTTCAAGCTCATCTGCAGCCCCACCTGTAGCAAACGGTGGGTTATGAACAGAATTAGACTCTCAAGTCTTTGCATCTCAGCAGTTCCTGAACAACAACCTTTTACCAAAATCTCCGTTCTGCAATGGCAGACAAATCCAACAGGGATGCTTCTGAAAAACTAAAGGCTTTGGCTGTTGTTCAGTCATTTGCACTCTATTGTGTGTTTACTAGCCAGAAGAGAAGGAAAACATTTTGTTTTATTTTTGTACTGTATTCGTTTTTTGTATTCTGGCAACTGAACAGTACCAGAGTGATCATTCTTTAACCGTTTAGAATTTAAAACACATGACTATGTATGTGGTAAAAATATTTTGTTACTGTACTAATATTTCTGACATCCATGATATTGAAGTATTTACCTAGAAACTCACATTCTGTCCTGGTTTGTAACTAAATAACAATCACAAAAACACTTTGTGAACATTAACTCAGATTTAACAATCAAATGACGCATCTGCCGTAATTACTAAACAGCAGCAGCGTCAGCAGTACTGGTGCTGTATTTACTTGGTTTTGGCTCGATACCTAAGCTTGCAGTATCACACACCACTGACAGGGCTCCATCTACTGGACTTTTTGAGGCTCTGATCACTGAAAGTATTGTTCCTTTGTGCCACACATGCCGAGGTTCATTTAAGAGTCTGCCAGCTGTTGTTCCGGCCTCTCTGCGGACTGTAAAGTATTTCACACAAAATGACATGTGAGGTACAACAGAACACGAAAAGACAAACTGTGCAACAGTTTTATTTAAATAAACAGCACAAACATTAAGTTTGGATGGAGCTAACAAAGCATCAAAGCAGCAAACATTAAGTAATTAACATGGGAAACATTAAGTTTAACGTCCCATCATTCATTAATTAAAGCATTTATGTGGAGCATGAAGCAGCAGCAGTGGAGAGATAATCAAGAACATTTTGGATGGAAAATTCTGCTGTTTTTCTTCAGTCTCAAAATTCTGACTCTGCTTTAAAGGTTGTGAGGAATGTGAGGACCAGAGTGACGGCTGTGTTGTTTCTGAACAGCACTGTACATATGCTAATCCAGGTTTCAGATTCGGAGCCTGGGAGTTAAAGCTGTTTTGTTTGTCATTATGGCGCTTTTTTAAAAAAGATTGAGTTTAAATATTTTGAAATACATGCATCACAGCATCTATTAGTTGGTCTGCTTTGTTTTTTCTTCAGGCAGCTTTAGTCTGGTTTGGTTTGTAGCAGGCTTCAAGTGAGCCCCGAAGCAAACCAGGTCCACAGACCAGCCGCATAACCTGTAACTTAATATACTTCTCCATGTAAACTAGTGCAGAAAAAGGTTCAACATGTGTGTAAATGAGCAGCTGAAATAATAATCTTTGAATGCATTTGGTGGCTGAGCGTGTTCGTTTTCAAGCCTCAGCCAGAGGACTGTGGTGTTACCTCCCAGCATCCAGTGCTGAGCATCACTGAGAGTGGAAATCCTTGGAGCATGGCTTTAACTTCACATCTTGAGGAAACACTCTTTGGCATTGCTCCACACCTGTATTCCCTGCAGGGACAGAGAAGCATTAAAAGACAGTTTACCGTGCGACCGCTGCAGGACGTCCTGTAAGACGTGTACCTTCTTGCACATGCTGATCTGCATAACGGCGTAGCTGATGAGTGCCTCCCGCAGGTCTTTGTCTTTCTGCTCCCTAAAGCGCTGCATGTCCACCCACGCCCGTTCAACATGGTCCCTGCAGTGACACAAACAGACAAACTCGCAGCAGCAGGATAGGAACTGGACACTTTGTGTCTCGTAAGAGAACAGACTTTCAAACAGTCTTTCAGTCTGACGTAGTTTCCGTCACTCACTCGCGGTCCACCGTCTTCTCCTTGACACTCTCCTCTCCCTCTGCTATCAGCTCCTCCAGCAGTTTCAGTCTGGCCTCCCGCTGCTCTGGCGCCTCCTGGCCAAAAAGCTTGTTTGTCATGCCTTTGAAGGAGAATGTCCGTACTATCTGTGGAGGTAAATGAGCTGTAAACACTAAGAAAGCTACAGATAGTTAGTGACACGAATTACAAATACAACCTACACTGTACCAATGAACTCAAGGCTCCTCCCTTAAATTAAGTGTGGAGCTACATCCTTATAGATTCTTCTCACAGGAGACAAATGTTTTTCGTGCCTCCAGGAAAAGAGCACAAATTCAACCAAACCCCATGAAATCTGTACAACCCGAGTGTCGTGTACCCCTGTGGCCAGCTCCTCGCGCTGCTGCTTCTTGGAGACGAGGTCCTGGGAGTTCATCTCCAGCTCAAACTGGTTGAGCTCATGCTTTCTGCACACTGCCCTGCCAAACAAAGCGCACAAGACCACATTAAGGTCAACGTATGCTCTTAAATGTGTGAGTTGCTACCAGGCTGATGAGAAACTTTCTAAACTTGATATTAAACCAGGAGTTGCTGATACAGAAAATGTGACAAGTGAAGAAGGAATCTGTCGAAGTTCTGAGCCTTGTGGTCTGTAAACAGCAGGGAGTGTGTGTGGCTAAGTAAAGCTAGCCATCAAAGCCCTCACCCTGCTTCTAGCAAAGAGAGTCGCTACCTACAACCCAGAGGAAAATGTCCCAGCACTAGCACTAACCTAAACAACCAATCAGCCAGATTAACATTATTTAAAAAACAAGAAATGATGTGCGACTTCATTTTAGTAACGTTACCTAAGAATTTAATGACACATTTAAATGGTTATTTATTGTGTTGTGGCACTCTCCGTGCACCACAGGAGTTTGAATACTGCTAAAAAAGTTAAAAACTGTTGACTTAAATGCAAGTTTAAACCACACTTCTCCGTTTTCCAGGTGCACTTCCTCTTTAACGAGACTGGATGAAAAGCTGCTCCTGAGTTCTGACTAGTATGGTGCACGGGGCGAGTGTTAAACTCATGCATGTTTTATTTCTGTTCATTTACAAACCAAACAGTTTATTCTGTACCACTGAGCTTAGCCTGGCTTTGAATTAGCACCTACCCATGAAGGGCATCACAGATATTGTCGAATTGAAATGAATAACTCTAATTCCATGTTAAATTAAGTTACCTAGAAATTGAATACATGAAATGGCTATTAATACGTTTTAATACTTTTAATGGGCATTATTTTTGATCATGTGATTTTCTACCTTTTTGATATATTTATTTATAGATTATTTCTCTTTCTCTTACCTCAGAGCTTCAGCATAGGACAGATATTCTTTCAGTTGGTCTGCATAGTGCTCCTCTTCTTCTAAGATATCATCTATTGATGCAGCATATCTGCAGGCATGACATGTCTTATCAACAAACACTGCCCACTGAGAGTGGCAGGAAATATAAACTAAAATTCGCCCAGTCATGAATCCAAACTAGTACTCACGCGTCCATATGATGACCGGCACTCTGCAGTCCATCTCCCATCTCCTTCTCGATGGCGCTCCACTCGCTGCAGTTCACACACAATGCAAACACTCACACGCGGATCCAATATCAGCTCAAGACAAATTCTGTGTTTTTGTGTCATATGCTGTTCTCAAACCTGAAGACTCTTCCATAGTTCCCGTGGACTTTATAAACCCCATACAGTCGATCAGCAACTCTCTACACAAGACCCACAAGATTAGGGAGTAAAATGTTTGTTTGTCAAAGCTGGATACAGTAAACAGTTTGCACCAGGACACGCTTTAATATGATTTAATAATGCATCTCTGTTTCTGTGTGTGCAAGAGTTCAGGCAGAAAGACACTTACTGCTCGTGCTCGGAGCAGCTGAGACGTGTGAGACTGCAGCTCGTCGCTGTAGTGCTTCATCTCCATGAAGCGTCTGACAATGAGAACACACAGACACACAACAATCAACACAGCTTTGGTGAAACTCCCAATGTCAACTGAGCCCCTCTTACAGTGCGTTTAGGAAACGTACTTATCTGGATTTCTCACTCTGAAGGTGGCACTGAGAGCTCTGAGCCTGGAGTCTGCCTGAAATAAGAATAACAAGAGGAGATCAACCTTTGTGAAAGTGTTTGTTTCAGCTGCCTGTAGGAAAATATCAGATGTCTACAGATGTCCTGTACCTTTGCCTGAAACCCCGTCTCACACACTGCTTCCTTCCAGCCATGTTCCTGCAAATACACAGTAGTAGGTAAAGAGAAGCCCGACAGAGAGGAAGACAGATGAACTGCTGGGCTGACTCTGAGCTGCACCATGTACCTCAGTGAGGAAGTGGTAAAGGATCTTGTCATTTGACAGGACTGGATGAGAGGCCACACGTAGCAGAAAGTTCTCCAGGCCTACTCTGCGACGCTCCACAAAGTCCGGCTCCATGTTGTCTGCAGACAACTTGTGCCACACAAACTCTGCCTGAATGAAAGAGAACAAAACTAATCTGTCACTTTTTTCCATGAAGGTTGATTGTTTTTCTCAGATTTAACCAGTCATACAGTATGTCTTTAACTATCAAACAGGAGTCTTCTAAAAGGATGGAATACAGACTAAACTTCCCAGACATCTTTAATGACAGTGCAAGGGTGTATGACTGCATCTGGGACTGAGAGCCAGACATTCTCTAGAGTTGTGATGGTGATGTAAACGGTTGCAGTCTCTTTGGTAATACCTGCACGTACAGGCTCGGCTGCTCAACACGACAGCGGCAGGAGCTCAAGATAACTAATTACTACCAAAGATCACGTTACCTCACGTCACTGACACATTTATGGCTCACCTGCATCTTTCTGACAGCTGTTCCCCACTGAGGTACAGCATAGAAAGTAGTTTAATAAAGGAAGCTATTGTTGTGCATTCATGTAGATAGACATAGCCACATTTAATGATCCTGATTATGAGTTTGTTGAGTCGACGTTTTGTTCATAATATAGATAAATAGAATAGTGTGACAATTGTATTTGAGCCTATAGTGAGATTTTTAATTATCTTAAATAATGAAAACAGCAATTATAAAAAAAAAGTCAACTGACTGAATGAACTTATCAGAAAATGTTCTCGTCTGTGACAGAAACTTGCAACCATTCTTTTTCACTGTTGCTACTTTCATGGCCACAAACAAAAGTGACAACCATTTCATCAGGTGTGCAAAATATAATGACTACTCTGTCACTCAGTTTGTGTCTAACTTCTTACAGATGTTTCTGACGACAAGACTCATTTACTCATTTGTAAAGCTGTATTGTAAACAATGGCAAAGCAGGAAATGCAAGTCAACATGGGGTCTACTAAATCTGGCCTTTAAAGTGAGATGGCAAGTCATCTGAACTCACCCTCTTCTCAGGCAAAGGTGGCACCACGATGTATGGATAGCTAACTATGAGGTAGTTTCGCAGAAGTTCAAATTCACTGTATCGCCTCCACAGAGAGTCTGGGGCTGGGTTTCGACCTTCAGCGACCGCATCCATTGGCCTTTAGCAAAGACACAGTTCAGAACCAGGACAGTTCTGGTGAGCTGATTTTGCTATACCAAGCTCAAACATGAGGAAGTAAACATAAAAGTGCAGCAAAAACATCTCCGCTCAGGCCACAGCACTTCCCTTTCAGTGACTGACACACACGTTACTCTTACCGTGTTTCTAAGAGGTACACCGTGAACGACTCCTGCATGTTCACTGCATTCTTTCCACTTCTTTTCTCAGCCTCAGCAACACAGATCTCCATCCTGCGCAGGAGCGTGGAGCCCTTATCCACCACCTGAGCCACGACAACACAGGACACAAGTAAACTCAGAAACCACCGACTCATCTGCCCATGTCCTGTTAAGCTAGTAACACGAGCTAACAGCTGCCATAGTATAAACTGAACTAATGTTAGCATAAGAAAAAGAGTAAGCAGCCTGTGTCATAAACGAGCTCAGTATGTGAACAAACAACTCACTCTAGTTTAATGGCCCTAACCTGAACTGCTCTAACTAATGTGTGGTAAGTTGAGAGCATATGTTTTCAAGTTGAAACACATTTTTTCTGTAGCATTAGTTAGCTAGCGCTGTCGTAAACTTTGAGCAGTTCGTTAGCTAGCGAACGCTAAAAACAGCGAAGCCTCAAGTCAGCGTTTGCCCGCTGAAATAAGGTGACCGACAGCACATGTGTAAAGGCATTTATTCTACAAATAAAAGTGGGAAGAGCGAAGCTGACGTTGGTGTTTTACCGCGTTGTTTAAGCTCCCGTCCGCGGCCGTGTGTTGTGAATCGTCGTCCGTACTGAGCAGCTCTTCTCTCCCATCCTGCGCCATCATCCCGTCTCCTGGTGTTGTTGCTGAGCCAGGACGCATGCGCAAAGCGTCTCAGCATCCTCCTGATGCTGTAGCTGAAATAAACCTTGAAATTCACCATTATATGAGCCAACTACATCTATTCTCTCTAAAGTAACTAAGCACTTTAATACAAGTACCGTACTTAACTTGTGCTTTAGTGGATGATTTTACTTTTACTTGACTAGAAGGAAATTTATTTTACTGCTTTGATTGCTATTTACTTTGTACAAATGTAATCAGCTAATAAATGCTGATGTGTTATTATTGACGAATCAGCTCCACAACAACCAGCTGCTGTAGTTCCATGCCACACTTTATATATTGTCTTTTCCTTTTATGAATTACTATACATTTGTCATGTCATATACAGGACCACCATGCATTCATAGATCACAGCCTGCTCAGTGGAGTATTAATTATTGTACTATACCTTCCACTGGAGTAAAGATCTGAATAAGTACTTCTCCTAAGAATAGAAGGTTTTACTTGGGTATTGAATGAGTGTGTACTTCACCACCTCTGTCTTACATCCTTAATCTAGAGAGGGCAAAGGATTAGCAGCTGCCCCTTCTATTGTAGTGTTTACCCCCACCATCTGCTCACCCCCCCCCCACCTGTTACATCCCAAATGTTCTGTCCATAAACTTGTAATGGGACAATAAAATCATAGATATGCTCATAAGGTGTTTGAATCACAGAAACAAAATAACTACTGAGAACAACCCCCTCCCCAAAACCCCCCAAAACATTTACCCAGTTATTTCAGTATGTTAATGTGTGACGTTGGGTTGTGCTGTGTGTCAGAAAGTTTAAGCTGCAGTTGTTTTCTGTTTCCCTCTCTGTGCCGTCTCCTTTGTATAAGTTGTGTATTTCTGCATAAACTTCAACTTTATTATTAATCCCCAAGGCGTCTTGTATAAAATTACAAATCTTCACTTTTCAGTTATAACATGCTTCGTTTTTTATTTCATTTCGATAGAAAAACATGTGTCATTTGGTCATCCTTTAAAATGATTGAATCTCAGGAGAACATTACAGTACATTAACATAAGATTAAAGTGATAAGTAACGTAAACTAGATAAAAGGTCAGACCATAAACACGGACTGCAGTGGTTCCTGGTTATACAGTACTGATTATCTCAATCTGTGTGTGATTTTGGCAAATAAACTGAAAAGAGTGATCTTTACAGAAAGTGTCCCATAACATAATGATGGTATGAGGACTTGTCATGTGTAAAAAACACTGCACTGCACTGGAAGGTTTCAGGCACGTTACAGTGCTTGAAAGCATCATTGCTTCAGTTTTAGTGCCTAAAACTTAGTGTGGCAGCTGTAGATTCAATCTGTCATGCTCAATCAAGGAGAAGAATGTTAGAATCATTTTCCAGAATAACACTTATTACATTTACTTTATCTTAGGGCTAGAAAATGGATCTTAAAGAGTGGCCTGGAACCCTGGTAATATTTGAAACCAGTGGGTAAAGTAAAATATTTGGCATATTGCTCTCGATATTTAGAGTTCTGTGATGCTGATGTGATCATCTCAATTACGTCGTCAATAACTCAAGTTATAGGAGTTGTTTCTGTGCAACAGCTCCTCTGGCCTTCAGACTTAAAAAGACTTTAAGCCCCATCTTCCCTTTATCCCACTCTGAAGCGATTGCCCAGTCGGAACAGCACAATCCTTCAGCAACTACCCGAGCGTTTACCAACTTTCACTACACGGCTTTGGTTCTTACACTATGTGTAACGAAGGCACCCAACTTCACAAAATATATATGTAACATAATATGAGCCCTTTAATGTGAAGAGGTACCATAAAAAGGCAATTGTGGCTCAGACTCATTGCACAGTCTCACAGCAGTGCAGATATATTCCCTTCTCGAGTTTCTAACCAATCAGAGAAGACCGGCTGTTTCTGCCAGACTACATTTCTTTAAGCATAGTTATTTATTCCAATTTAATAGCACTAGTAAGTGAATAGGAGAGCACAGTGGCATAGTAGTTAGCACTGTCGCCTCACAGCTAGAAGGACCCGGGTTTTGGACTCTGTGTGGAGTTTGCATGTTCTCCCCATGTCTGCGTGGCTTCTCTCCAGTTTGTTTGTCTGTATATGTCAGGCCTGCAATAGACTGGCGAACTGTCCAGGTGGTTTGACTTAGAGTCATCACTTACTGTTGCTACTTTCTTGACCCTCAATAGCTGCACAGGGTAGCTTTGGTTCTGTTTTTGAACTTAAAAAACTTTGTCTGGCGTCTGGGGACATTATGTAAAATAGATATGACGAATGAGACAGATACAGAGAATCACTTGACCAGACAGGGGACATGTTTATGTTCACTGTATTGGAATGAGGAACTATTTTTGAGAACATCTTGAACAAACACAAAGGTAGAGTTGTAAAACCAGACAATTCTGTGCTGTACATTAAAACAGGTCATTACACTATACATGATCCTGAGTGAGATTTCCAGAGCACTCATTGAAATATAATACACTGTGTGCCATCTGGAGTGTTGAGAGTCCACCACTGCCGATTGCTTCGATTATCTTTTACCATTCGTCAATACACCAGCGACTCTTTTGACTGCGTCATTGATAAAGTGCATGTCCTAAATCCTTTACTGCTGCTCGAGGTTTTAAGGTTCCTCCTCTGAGCCAACAAAGAAGCAGACTGGTCGTGGGGAGGAGGGGTTGGTGTGAGGCTGCTGTTGGTGAGATGAGGCGGAAGAGGAAGAAGAGGTAGATCTGGGATTCTCCCAGTGGTTGCCGTGGAGGTCTAATGCAGAAAAAGCGGGCATGTTGTCTCTCTGCAGAGATTTCTCACACTCTGTTGGTAGAGGAGGCGCACTCAAGCACTTCCTCAGGCCCGGCTCGCTGCAACGTCAGTAAGTTGCTGTTAGATCATTTGTCTTTGGAGCATACGTAGACCTTTACAGCGAATGCCTTCAATTCACAACATAACCTCACACCATAATTTGTGACACTAGAAACTCTGTAATATCACAGAATGATGACTAGTGCGGGTACTGAAAGTCTGATGTAACGTGTGAAAGTCCAGTGGCCAACACCATTCCAAGGTTTGAACTGTACCAGTTTGGTTGGACTAATCTATTACTGCATTGCTGTGATGACTCAGGGACATCAATAAGGGGATGATTATCCTAATGAGTGCCAAGAAGATGTCTTCTCTGATAAGGGACATAAAACTGGAAGACTTGGATTAGATTAATAGGCCAAAAAATACCATATGTGTATGGACATTAATTACATTTACCTGTGACAGAGAGAACAATGACCCTGATTCTGAAATTTGGGCATTTGTTAGAAAATGATGTGTGAAAAATCACCTGCTGGATTCTCCTTTCCAGGCCTGTCGGTACACGTCACCAGCTACTTCATACAACCAGCGCACATCAGTTGGCACCTCTGGGATCCACTCCACAAACCTGAGGCGGAGCAGAAATTATATCATGCTGATTTCTTTTACTTACACATGAGCTAGTGTCACTTACGGCATCTTCACCTCACCTCTGGGCCACTGAGTAGGCTGACTGGACAGGAAGTGTGTACGGCATGAGCATGTAGGAAGCCACCCTCATTGGCAGCATCTCAGACACCTTGGCATACAAGCCAGATTTGTCTTGGCAGGCCTCACAGAACACTAAAACACACAAAAACACCAGGACCAGTAAACCACACAGTATACTCCTGCCAGCATTTCTACTAATAGAGAACAGAGTGCGGTTCCCCACCTTTCTTAAGTGGTGTAGGCAGAGCGATCTGCTCGTCCAGCCACCAGTGAGGCTTCCGCAGCAGGTACAGTCTCCGGAGCACCCACTCTTTTGTTGTTTCAGGATGCTTGCAGCAGCAGTTTGGAGGGATCTCTGGCAGGGCAGGTCCTAGGGTTGGACAGTCCAACATAAGCAGATCTGGAAACACAATCGCCCATCGGTTAAATCAGAGGCTGTTAGAGATGCATCAGAACTAGGGGATCTTCCTAAAAGTGTCGCCATTGTAATAGAATAGTTGTCTACTCACTGTTCTCTTCAAGGAAGCGCAGGGCATCCTTATAACCACTCTGACACATCTCAGCCAGGACCTGCGTAGTGGAAGACGTTACACGTTTTATACAGGAATGTTAACTGACTTCATATTACAGCTACTGTTGACTGTTGACCGTTTGACTTTCTGTTGAACTGAAACAGAAAAGAGTTCCAACAGTCAACAAAATGCATAAAGACATGGAGAAACAACCTGTCTGGGGTTTATATATCTTTCTATAACTATTTCTTTCTCATCTCAGCCTCAGCTCCAAATTCCAAACACATGGTTGATTTTTGGGGAATGGGGGCTTTGGAAATATGAATGATTGACTCTGTGTACTGTCCATGAAATATCTTTTCAGAAACCATACACCCTTACTGAAAAGTCAACTAAATGTGAGGTATAAAACAGAAGGAGGTACACTCCTGTCATACTGTTATCAGTATAAGGTTCTATGATTAAAAAATGTATCATCTTGAATAATCACATCAGAAGGACAATTGGGCCAATTTTTGCTGTGAGCACCAGGCCACCCAGAGCCTCGTATAGTATAACTGAATACAAACAGGTTGGCTACACTCCACTGAAAATACAGACTAAAGGGAGTTGGAGGGGTTTGAACCCCATATAGCTTAATTTGTGGCAGCTGTGTTCAGCTGGTTAAGCAGTTGTCTATGAACTACGAGGTCAGTAGATCAGCGCTTTATCTGGTTGAACGGTCCTTGGATGAGACCCTGAACCCTGAGTGTCTTAAATGTTGCAAAAATATTTGGTAGAGCAGGTTGAAAAGACTGGAAGTTAACTGGAAACATAGAGTAGTGTTGTCCAGCACAGAGCTGTGGGAGATAAAATATTTCCTGACAAAGCATCAGGCTCTAAGCTGATAACTGTCATTTAGATATACCTATCTTCAACCACGTAAACAATGTCCCATCACTGTCATCATGAACCACTATGGTCAGTTTGTTAGATTGCGTAAGAGCAGCTTCTTCAATAAAAGAGAGCTCTGACATCAGCTGAGCTGCCCACCAGCCAATCCACTGGCTGGAATAGTCACACCACTGGGGTCATAGGTCAAAACACTCATGCCGTACGAGCAACATCCAGGAGTGCATGTTTGCAGTGAGTAGTCAGCGGCTCCACTATTTATAGGGAGATTTGAGAAGTAATTCCTCCATTTAGGAATGTGCTAAGAACCTCTCCCCCCCGTCACAGAGTTACGTAACAGGTACACGCACGTGACAGGAGTAAAACAACAACACAGCGAAACAGCTCGCCTGACCTTCAGGGGTTACTATAGGTTGCAACGGTGGACACATGGGGGAGAAACAGAAGAGACAGGAGGTAGAATCAGAGGCAGTAGGATTAGGGAGAGAGAGGGGGAAAGTGAAAATGCCATGGCCTGATGCACAAAAAATGATTTTTCAAGCTGAAGGGATTTGCATCTGAATAATAACAGCAGATTTTAGGTTAAGCTCTGATGCATGCTATGCGTGATGCCACCTACCTTGGGTTCTGGTGGGAACAGAGCCCGGGTGAGGCGGTACATGTTGCCCAGGTTCATCTGGATGCTGGTGTTGGTGAAGCGCAGCTCATGGAAGCTGGTGGAGTTGTCGTGGGGACAGATGTCGCTCTCGCCACAAAAAGGCGAGATTGTGATGGTGTTCTTCAGCTCCGACTGCGGAAGGTTGTCGCTGATCCCGCCGTCCACGTATCGCTAGAGACACGGAAATGTTGGATTCACTCTTTAACTCAAACGTGTTCTTCACTTCAAGAGAGAAGTCAGGGAAAGACATATAACACCATGATAACCAGACCCAGACCCAGACTCCAGACAATGTCCTATTTGTATCCACAGATTTTGAACCACACCTGTTTGGTCTGCAATTCCTCCAACACGCCATCACACCCAAAAACCCAACCGCTGCGTTCCCACATTAGAACCCACTTCATGGTGTCAGCCAATCAACATCTTTAAATGCACAAACACAATTTTTATTCATGCAATAAAAACACTTCAGCTTCAGACTTGACCTCTATAACATTAGCAAATGAAAGTGGAGCTCTGTCGTTTCGAGCTTATAATGTTACATAGAAGGAATTAACCTCGTTCTAAGTACTGTCCGTAAAACCCCACTCAGCTTGGCAGAGACAGGGAGTGGAAATGTGCCCCTGTGTTAGGGGCTGACCAGCTGACAGAATGTAGGACAGTGAAGAAATGGAGGTCAGGATTGTTCCATGTGCACACACAGCGTAGAAATAAGTTGTGCTGCTGAACGTTGTATGATAACACATTAACTACATTGTATTTGTCTCTGCACATTCCATCGGTGCAACGTCTTCATGCAGTATTGTTACATTTTGGTTACACATCAGTCCCCTTGTAGGAAACTATAGGGGTGGAGTGTCCGCTAAACGCCCAGACATCAACATGCAGGTCGCGTGTTAGCGTCATGCATCAAGATAACACACAGTGTTTTACTGTAGAGAACACCATGTACAGAATCTGCATGTGCTGTATGTCTGGCACATCCACACAGCTCTGGGACATGCAAACACTATATCTAGCAGCAGTAAATTGAACGGTGAACTCTGACACCAGGACGGACACGACAGGCTCTGTTCAATTAGAGCGCAGAGCGCAGAGCACGCACACACGTCCACAGAGAAGATGTCTGTCCAAGTGGCATCAGTCCCCGAGCTGCAAGTGACCTGCTTATGTGTGGAGCTACCATGGGCACAGGTGTGAAAATTAAGAGTTTACAACAACATATGCTCCCGTCACACGGGGAATACAGCCAGGCAGATTGCCTTACTCTACTCCTGCACGGCTCATGTGATTATTCTGTGTTGATCACCTCTATCTTGCCTTTGCTTGACCTTTGTATTTCGTTATTACTACAGTGTATTAGTGGATCTGAAAGTTGTTAGTGCTGCCTGCGCACGGTGGCACAAACAGATGGAAACCCGGCTCTGTCTATCTGGATGAGATCACTGTCAAAGTCCAGAAGCAGCTCATAAACCAAGGCAACAGTAGCAGGATGAACTAGGCCCTGAGGTCCTCAGATACAGTTTTAAACATCTCCTTTCACTTTCTTTTGCATGTATACGTAATGAAGCTCACAAAGACCTACGCTAAACCTCTGCAAGGACTGAATCAACACCTACCACTCCTCTGTAGGATGGAGGAATCAGGCCGCAGTACACGGGGATGAAACAGCTACAGATCAACGCCTGCAGGTAAAAGGAAAAAAGGGTTTAAATTTTGCTTGTGTTACTGTAGCACATTTAAAAGATAAATAACCACATAGACCACCTCTCCGCACCTGAATGAGTTCCTCTTTGGAGCTGAACTCCGACACCAGCACATTCTCCCCGTTGGAAACCTTGGTGAGAGAGATGCACAGGCGCCCCGAGGCCAGGAGGTGAGCGTCGGAGGGCAGGTCACGATTCAGGCCCATCTTCATCACCTTGATCAGGTTGAAGGTGGGGTGAAGGGGGCCCAGGTTCCTCTTCCTGGCCTCCTTCGCCATCTCGATAACATCTTCACAGCACTTAGCTAGGTGAAAGAGAAAGAAACGGGAGAAGTTACGATGAAGGAGGTGGAGCGCTGAGAGCTCCTTCAATGTTTCCCTGCGATCAATCGGCTGCAAACAATACACACTGTTTAAGTGTCAACTTGAGACTGAATCAATATTCACTGAAGCAACGAGTCAGTGACCAACAGTAACCCGAACTCACGCTGAGGTTACAGCAGTTTCTTTAAACATGGTGATCCACACAGACTGTATGCTGACACTAGCCCTGATCACTTATGTACAGGAGAAAGTGAAAGCATTGCTCATGAAGTTTCTTACTGGTTCCACACCAATGTTTTGCATGTTTAAATACATAAACCATTTTCTATCCATATTCAGCTTTCAACTTGATGTTGCAATTATAAAATCAGTAATATTTAAATTCTGTATTTATATTTTATATGTAGTAAATGCTTGAATAACAGGTCTTAATAGACTTAATGTATTTTAACAGGACTAATTTCATTGCAAAAAAGTTTTATATTCACATAAATTTATCTATGGCTTATTATTACAGGGAGAAGAAGTAGTAGTAATAGCACTTTATAATCCTCTACTACAATACCAACACACGGGACTTCCTGTTTTCCATATCCGTCCTTGTGTTTTTCTCAAAGCTCCAGAGAGTGGAGCCACCGCGGCGCGTCTTACCTAAACATGCCTGGCTCGCGAGCACCGAGGCGGTCAGCGCGCCGGCGGAGGCCCCGTACAGCTTGGTGGCCCCCTTGACGAGGTACGGCGCTTTGTCCAGCAGGCAGCTGGCAACTCCGATGTGGTAAACACCCAGAAACCCGCACCCGGCGAAGGACAGGTTCCAGCCGCCCTTTAGGTCGAACATGGCGTGGGCATTGAGGAGGAATCACCGAGTGTGCTGCCTCTGGAAGTCCCGCTACCGCCAGAGAGTCGGCACCGGCGGACACGCGCAGACTGACAGGTTGTTGGTCAGCAGCTGGTTCTATAAAGGGAGGAGGTGGGAGGGGCGTGATGATGGTGAGGCGTTCACGTACTGTCAAACATATCACAATCCATATGTGTGCGATAAATTAGCGCTTCTATCAACAGAGTACGCATCCATCCATCCACCCATCCATTCACCTATTATCTTCCGCTCATCCGCAGTCGGGTCGCGGTGGGTGCTGGAGTCTATCCCAGCGGTAATCGGACTAGAGGCGGGGTACACGGTGGACGGATCGCTAAGTACAAATATTTTTTATTATTATTCTTTATTTTATATTTCTATTTATGTGCATAAGCATTTCTTTCTGATAGCAACGGTGTGATTTGGCCATCTGCCAATTAACTGAAGTTTAGTTTGTTTAGTCTTTCACTGAATGCAGACCTAGCCTATAAAACCACAGTGAGCTGTCTAACATGATTCCGTGCATGAAGGTTTAAGGAGACTTTTGTTTTGTTTTCACTGGCTCATGTACCTACCTTTACCATTCACAGTGAAGGCAGCCTATTTCGGCGAGAACATGATTGGATGTTTTCCCGTCTGTCAATATTGTCTTTTACACAAGAACCAATCAACAACGACTGGGGGAGGCAGGATGCCGCGAGGTCACCACCCACTTAAAAAGTAAAATAACTGTTTCTCTGCAGATTTCTTACTTATTTTTATGGTGATTCTAGCAAAACTGCAAAAACAATTTAATAAAAAAAGTATAATAATATAGCAAATATACAGCATTTGTAACTGATATAATGCGTTATCTGCAAAAGTAGCTAGATACTCTAAAATATAAAAATACAGTAAAAGTAGTGGAGTAAAACAATGAATAATTCCCTGGAAAAAGTAAAAGGGACATCATTCCGTACATTCAGGTACTACAAAAGTGTGCTCCAATACAGTACTTTAGTAAATGTACCTGGTTACATACCTAAATAAAAATCCTATAAATTATTTCATATAGGAAATAATATTATAATATTATATTCACGTGATATCCGACTGCGGATGAAGCGGAAAATAAAGGATGGATGGGTGATACTACTAATTCACTCTCACTGTATTACAACAGCTTTACTGTAGTAGATTTTGGAGCGTGTAAGTCTTTGCACTGGAGTGGAAAATAATTCTTCCTCCGCGCGCATCCTCGCAATAATAAAAAGTGGTCCTGATGCTGAGACGCGAGCGCGCGCATTACATCACTTCTCTCCCGCGTGATTGGCTCCAGCTCAGCTCATCCGCCCTCGCTGTGCATCATCCAGCGCGAGCCCTCGCCATCCCGACTCGAGCGACGTTTCAAGTCAACCTTATCGTCTGTCGTCTTTTCTTTCGTTGTTGTTGTTGCTCTGACTGAATAAAGCTGTTCCGTGCGTGGGTGTGCGCGCGTTTTCTGGCGGCTCCTTTCGACGATGGCCGAGAGCGAGGCAGACACGCCGAGCACGCCGATTGAGTTCGAGAGTAAATATTTCGAGTTTGATGGAGTGCGGCTGCCGCCCTTCTGCAGAGGGAAGATGGAAGAGATCGCTAACTTCTCCCTCAGAAGTAGCGACATATGGATTGTCACCTACCCAAAGTCAGGTAACAACGCCTCAGCCTCCCCCTGAGCGCGGTGCCGCGGTTTCCTCGCGTTTCTTCACCGCACTTTGCTCCGTGCTCTAGCGGTGCCTGCCCGATTATCAAAGTTTTACAACCGAGATAAAACATGCAGACACGCGATATTACGCATAGGGCTGATGTCGCCTGTCATAGAGGTGCAGTCAGCAGTAAAGCTGCAGATCACTTCTTGTTTAAAGGGATATTACGGCACGGAGACACTGGGTGGGTCGCAGTTATCTAATATCTGGGCTTACATTGCATTTTTGCAGCAGCGCCACATTTTATCGGTCTCTGAAGCAGGCTGTAATTAGATAACAACAAACTGAGTCAGACTAGGTAAGTGGATTCATGCCTGGCTCTAGTGCGTCAGATAGCCCAGACATAAAAGCTGGCCGCCATCTTCCACAACAATCACCCACGCAAGAGCTGCACAGATGGAGCTCAATGTTTACATCCGAGTGCTGTTGCGCAGCGCTGCTGCAGACCCGGCTGCCCGTGCACGGTGCCCTGCCGCTGCTGTGCGCACGGGTGGGTCCGGTCATGTGACGGCCGGTGGTGGGCAGGTGGTGCGCTGTGCCAGTGCTGTAGATAGAGGGGTATTTAATTATTGTCCTTTCAAAAACTTTACCTAATGACATGGAGATAAAATAGACTCATCCTGACAGTAGTTAGAACATTACAGTACAATATGTTTAATATTCATACAATATAGGTAAGGTCAGTTCTGAGCCATCCTATTTTTCCCTCAGATGTTTCCCGCCCAGCGCTTCATTCTAAGTAAATTTGTGCTGAACATGGTTCAGATGACACCACTGGTGATGTATGGTTGGTGGGTTCCTGTATCACTGCGAGCTTTGTGTGCAGAGGCAGATCTACAGGGTGTGAAGGGAGGGCTGTCACTCCTGTTGTATAGTTTGCTCCCAAGCTGACCCCCCTATACTTCTTTAGGTCTTCATATGAAGCTTGAATAGATTTTAAATTTTATGCAAAAGAATCATCAAAAGTATGAAACTTCAACAACTATGAAACCCAATAAATTACAAAAAATATACTCAGAAAATTAGATACAGTAGACCAACTTGCAAGCTTGTTATGTTGTTAGCTTAGCACAGTCGCTAATGCTACAACTAGCCAGCACAGCTCATTATAAAGGCGTGTTTGCTGAAGCTGAATTTGACATCAAATTATTGTTTGCCTGAAAGTGAATCCATTATTTCACTCACACAGTGGAATGCATTGAATCGACAGTAAAAATCTTGTTGTAGCCAGGTGATAACGGTACATTACCAGAAGACAGAAGATGCCAGTGATTGTAATGTGTTGTGTGCTGCAGCACCACTGAACTAAATGGTAGGACTATCTATCTATAGGAAGAGGCTGTTTTTTAAATAATACACATTTACTGATGATGCATTTAGGTTACAACTGGTAGCTTAGTGGTTAGGGCAGAGGGCTGGGATGCAGAGGTAGCAGGATGATTCCCAGCCCATCCCCCATACCAGGTGTGTCTCTGAGCGAGACACTCCCCCAAGCGCTGCCTGTGTCTGCTCGCTGCTCCCCCCAAGGGGGGATGGGTCAAATGCAGAAGACAAATTTTGTTGTAACACGTAACAATGTATTCAATGACAATATAGTGTAATCTTCTTCTTTTTCTAGAGGCTGCAAGCCTCAAATATTTGGACTGTAGAAGAACTCAAGAGAGTGTTGTTGTGTGAAAAATGTTCTAATTATGATTTTGCATGACCTCTGCACAAACAAGTTGTAATTGCATTAGTTCGGGGTCTGATTCCTCAATGTTCTTTTCCTGACAGTTCTTTTAAGATGTTACTCTAGTCACACACCCTGGCCCACTCTTTATAAATGAAAGAAAGATTCAGTCATTTCCAGGGAACCATGGTGTTCTTTTTTTTTAAGTCCGTGACTTTTGTTAAGGTCACCACGGCCAAAAGTGGCAGCCGCCGAGAGTACTGGCTTTCATAAGTTTGTCACAGCGGGGCTGGAATGTTCGGTCATATTTTGTGCACAAAAACAATGGATGTTCTGAACTTGTGCTTTGTGACTTGTGTGAAACTGGCTTCTTGCCTATTTCTCATAGTAATGATACCAGCTGACACCTTGTAAATCTTTGAGATCTCAGTGCTGGACATTCTGGATGTGCATGTCCTGCAATAACATAAGCAGACTCGCAAACAAAGTGGCACTGTGGGATAAAAACAGATACATCCATATTTAGAAGACTCCACCTCCCACCGTCACTGCTGCTCTGTGTTGCTGTATCCCTGGTCTTTATGGTGCAGTGGGAAAGAAAGTACATGGCTGGGCTGCTGCAGAGCCATGATGGCATTGGCTCACACGTGTCTTTCTTGGCCAATGGGAATTCTGTAAACCAAGGGGGGTGGGAGTTGTGGGGGGTTGCTCTGCCTTCCTCACTGTGATATATACCTGCAGGTGGTACACCTCTGCACTGCACACACACTTCCTTCATAGAGGGGCACTGTAATTCTCCACAATTAATCAAGGCTTTACAGAATGAAAAATATTTAAATTCTGCGCCTAGAAATTCTGTCCATAAAAGTTATGAACAGAATCGGTGACAAAGGGCAGCCCTGGCAGAGTCCAACCTC
>JAUMTR010000015.1:860601-896645 GCA_032270685.1 Microctenopoma stevenorrisi
CAACCGAGGGTCGGAACGCCAGGGCTCCCGTCCTCGGCCACCACCCATAACTCTGCGCACCCGACCCCTCTGGCCCCATGTTTTTTCATAAATGTACAATACATCAAAACTTGTGCTAATGTGAAATAGAAGCTTTTTCTTGGAAAAAAAATCTATCTAGCAAATTAAAAAATACATTATTTATTTAGTCTCACAGCATGAGGCCATGTTGATAAAGGACCTCTTTCTTTAAGTTAGCCTAAGTTTGTCTTTCCAGCTGACCACAGAGAAACTCTCAGTTTGTTTTTGTGTTTGTTTTCATTTTGTTGCATTGCTAGACATTTTAGCTGATCTGCAACCAAAATAAGTGAGAGACTCACAACAAAGAACATTAGTGTGACCAAAACCAGTTCGGTGCATGCATTTTCAACTCTTAGTGGCTGGAAAAGCGAGAAAACTGTACTCATTGTTTAGATAATTGATTAAAAACGACTGCTAAGGTTTCACTCAGCGAGGTGCATACTCTATAAAAGTGAAATATGGCTGGTACCACAGGCCAGGTCAGGCTAAGTCCCAGTAGAGGACCTGTACAGTGTGTGATATTTCTTTGAGTTCAACTGAAGTCTTTCATGCCGGTTAGCATGACTTTACTGGTTAAACCTAGATTTATTTTCTACGTCAAAATTTGTGTACACAACACATGTCTGTATTATCAGCTTTTGAGAGAAAAGTCACATTAAATACATGCGTGTGCTGCTGGTTTCTTTACTTATTAACTGATTCAGTTCTTTCTTTCTCTCATAAAGAACCATAGATACTCTTGGCCCTTGTTTAACCACCTAGACCCTTGAGTAAAATCACTGGTGTAATATAAGACAGGGATTTTGTTTTATTGTTGTTTACCTTGTTTGCATGCTGCTTTAACTGTCCTTTTTCTCTGACCTTATCCTTTCTCTGCTGTCTTTGCAGGGACCAGTCTACTTCAGGAAGTTGTGTATTTAGTGAGCCAGGGAGCCGACCCAGATGAGATCGGCCTTATGAACATTGACGAACAGCTGCCTGTCTTAGAGTACCCCCAGCCTGGCTTGGATATCATACAGGTAGAGTACTGGAGCTGAGATCAGGGCAGAATTCTTTCAGTACCTCATCATTGGAGAACTGTAGTCAGTGGCTGCCTTCAGAACAAGATGTACTATCCTCTTGCTGGGTGTAACAGTATTACGAAAAATTAATGCTTTGTAAAGGTGTGAAACATGAGCATGCGGGGACCAGACTCTACGCCTACGCAAAGACGCTTTAACTAGAGGCTGACAGTAACCCAAATAACTGATTCTACACTTAAAGGTCAGATTCATCATAATGGGGAAAAAGTTGTATAACGTCTGCTCTGGCCCTGTGGGAGCATTCCAAAGGCTGAAAGAAATCCATGATGATATCATCAGGGTTATCTCAGTTTGAGCTTGGAGACATGGTTTGAACTTCTCTGTCTAGATCTTTCTATCTAGATTCCTGACACAACTGTGTTTGTCCTGTGAGTAAAATGCTTAGAGTGCTTTAGTACAGAATGCCTTAAGCTCTATGCACGTCTGATTTCCAGAATGAGCAACAAATCATATAAAGCAAATCTTGTCTAAAACAATGTACTCTACAGGGTATCTCAGCCACTGCTGCACTAACTCTGTCTGTCTATTTAATCTGTCTCTCTAGCCGTATATTATAGAGACGAAATATAAAATCAAACACTTGTCTTAAAACTGAAACTTGGGCACTAAATATGAGTATAGACGACCAAGAGGGATTAAAATCCAATCATTCAAACCAGTTGCCAAGATCATCTGGGACATGTGTGCTCTGATGTGCCTGCACTACCACATAAAATGAAATCAGTGGGCATGGAGTGGTTTTTGTGAGAGCCACATGTTAGCAAAGGAGATGTGGACATGTGGACACCTGAACACCTTTAAGAAGCATGTACTATATATGATCAGGTGGGAACCACGGACACGTATGAACCTTGATTCATCTCTCCTGCCCTAGGCTGTCAAGGCCACCTGCCATATCCCAAACCACTCGAGGCGCATGGCCACCCAGTCTGGTTCTGCTGACAGGCAGAAAAAAGTTACTTACATTTTGCAAGACAAGGACGAACGTTAAGGCGTATTCACCCAGTTCAGATTAAAGTTATTTCTGCATTTCCTTTGTGTTTCTACAGGAACTGACGTCTCCTCGTCTGATCAAAAGCCATCTTCCCTATCGATTCCTACCTACAGCCCTGCACAATGGAGAGGCCAAGGTCAGCCTTAATATGATGTTTCTTGACATTTTCCCAGTTCATGTTTTGTAATGTACAGTTTACTGTAACCTGTGTCCCAAACATTAGTCCAGGCAGAACAATGACATCATCCGTGGAACTGTCATCAGCTGTTTCCTTCATGCTTCACTGTCATTGGCTCAGTTATCGGATGTTTGGTTACCGGCTGACGTGAGCATCCAATCACATTCATACAGATGTGCAGCAAAGCACTTTAATTTTAGTTTTTGATGCCTAGTCAAATCAATGGACACATAAACTCATTCAAGACAAATAACATTGTAGCAACAAAGTGGACAAGCCTCACCAAAATGAAATATAAATTAGGAAGCAAGACAAACTGAGGTGGAACCAATGTTACTTTTGTTTGTAGTAACAGGCAGACAGGCTTCTCTACATCAATGCTCAGCAAAAGGCAGGTATCGACAAACTCTTGTTTATCTTATCTCAAGACACTAGAAGAGGAGGGGCAAGATTGTGTCCAGTGGCCAGACAGTTCAAGTTGCAGAGTTCATTCATATGCATTGGAAAACATGTAAATCTAATATGTTTAATATGGTTTTTTATCATGTTCTGACATGCAACAAGAGAGGGGCACTGTAAGCAATAGTAAGAAAAGATGGGCTTTCTGTGTCAAATCATGAGTGGATAAGAGGGTTAGAAGGGAACAATACATGGAACTATAAGCACACATCTACATAAAGCAAGCTCATTTTGGCCCACCATGCAGAGATATGGAAATACTCCAAACCGCCCTTTGGTGTGTATAAATCTGACTTAGTGTTGTAGTGTGTATGGTGAAAACACTCTTGTAGAAAAGCTTTTGAATTGATGTTAAAATTGGCTAGAATACCAGTTAGCACTGTCAAAAAAGCTGTCTAGTAGTGCTATCAGATGGTGACTAGTTGTCTCTTCATACATTGGTACAGGTGTGACCCCTCATCACCCGGTTGTATGACTACAGTGAGCACTGTTCTGGTTTTCCTCTAGGTCATCTACATGGCTCGAAACCCTAAAGACCTGGTGGTATCCTACTACCAGTTCCACCGCTCTCTCAGGACCATGAGTTACCGGGGAACCTTTCAGGAATTCTGCCGGCGCTTCATGAACGACAAGTGTAAGCGTGTACAGTAGGTCTCTGCTGGACGGGGGACAACGAGACTTATCTGATCAGGTTGACTCAACTGTACTGTTAAGTTCATCCAGCTGCTTGTGTCTCTCTCTTTCTCTTAGTGGGATACGGATCCTGGTTTGAACACGTTCAGGAATTTTGGGAACATCGGATGGATTCTAATGTCCTCTTCCTAAAATATGAAGACATGTATAAGGTAACATCATCATGGTCTCCGGTGCCATCTAACTCTCCTCAGACAAACTGTAGCCTTACTCTAGACCATTACATATTCACGTATTCTTGTGCTACAGCCACTTTAACTCTCTTCACCGCTCTTTGAACATGTTGGCAGGCACATGTAGTCTTTACTGCTTGCCTTTGGTGCTGAATATTCTCGCATGAACTCCGTTAGTCAAAGAAAAAGAGCATCATATGCCAGATCAATATTTACTCTTTGCTTTGCCAAAGGTCCCCTGTTTTTCACATTATCTGCTCTTATCGCATGTACAAGACTCAGACTCACACATATCATGTCCTTTTCAGATAAACCTTCCTTTGAACATATTTCTGAGCACGGAAGAGAGAAAATGCAATCGTTCAAATCATTTCAGACTTTGGATTTGCAAGACAAACACGGCATCAGTTATACATATAGATGCATTTATCTGTGTTTTGTGGTTATTTAACCTGTATTTGATAGAGGCCACAGTGGAAGCAGTAGGTGGACCCCATAATTAGCACTGGAGCCAATTACTACACATATACACACGTCTATAGAGGCCCAGCTTATTCTTTTGCTAGTTTGACACATTCTGATAAACTCCCTTGACCATGACCAAACTCCCTTGATTAGCCAAAGGTACAAACTAGGTGGTGGATATAAAATCCTATTTACCAGCTAAAGAAACACATTCTTCTCAGCAATAGATGGAAATTGTACCACTGCCTAAAACTAATTCAGTATATATAAATCTTATGTATGTTAATAAATTTGGATTATATGTCTGAAGTGGTTATGCTTAGATTAGCATTAAGACAGAAAACAGTAGGAACAGCTTTACATACAGTGCAAATGTTAATTATCCTCTCCTCTCCTCTCCTCTCCTCTCCTCTCCTCTCCTCTCCTCTCCTCTCCTCTCCCCCAGGACCTAGGGACGCTTGTGGAACAGTTAGCCCGGTTCCTGGGTGTTTCCTGTGACAAGGTTCAGCTCGAGGGCATGGTGGAGAGCTGCAATCAGCTCATCGAGGAGTGCTGCAACTCAGAGGCACTGTCCATTTGCAGGGGTGAGTGGGCCGCCTGGTTGCCTTACCCTCCTAACCAATGAAAATTTTCAATTAAACTTGTGAGTGGCCGACTGGTGCAGTCTAGAGCAAAACGTCTGCTGTTACTTACAGTGTATTAATCTTATAAGAACTTATAAGAACTGCACCACTAAGCACTTTACTGATGTAACGTTGATAGCTCATGTGGATCAACATGAATGCAGTATGTCCACTGATATCCTCCTTCTTTAAACCACGGAGTGAAATCCGAGGAAATATTTGTGGGATTTTGTACAAAAACAGGCCAGCAGACCGTGGAAAACATAAAGCTTCCAGGACACAGCCCTGGTTCACTTCAATGTAGCAGTGCAATAAATACAATTCCTGGTAGAAGACTGGATGGAAATAACACTGTGGTGAATGGATGAATGGAAAACAAGTCCTCCGAACACCAGAGAGAGAAGTATACATAGGATACCAAGAGTCTAGAGAGAATGAATTGAATTAACAGTTGTTTTTTAGAGCTGCCAGATCAAGTTCTTCATAGTAATTCTCCTCAAGAGAACTGAGCACTTTCACAGCTGGGCAGTGGGCTTAACGAAATCCTAATAATCAGTCAGGCCTTTCTCCACAACAGAACTGTGACTCTGTTTTTGAAATGGCACAGTTATTTCTAGGAAACGAGTAGTCAGAAAGAATTATTACAAGGTTATCTCACTGAATTGTGCACGGTTCTTAATCTGCTGCAGGGATCAATGGGTTTGTGTTGTGAGAGTGTTATCCCTCATACTGTACGCCACAAATAGAATATAGTTAGATCGGGATCAGAGGCATGCCGACATAGAGAGGTCCTGACAGCAGTTTCACAAGATGTTTTGCCCTTCCACCTTGCCTAGCTGGAACGTTTTGCCATTTCGACACACACATACAGACATCGTACGACATAATCAGACCATGTTGAACTCAGCACTTCAGCCCCCAGAGGCCTCACACTCAGCGGTGCTGCTTCTGAAGCAGGGTCGTAACACTGATTATAAGACACTATATGCACACATATCTATATATATATATACACATCCAAACTCAGCACTATCTGGGGAATACACAAATAAAACAACCATTTGTGAACTCTTAAACAAATGAATTATTTACTTGCTTTCTGTTTCTATCTAGTAATTAAAAAAAGACGGGTTAGGGTTAGGGTTAGGGTTAACATTAGGGTTAACAAAGTAACATTAAAATAAGAATTTATATAAAATATTATAGTGAATACAATTATAAATTGTAGAAAACTTTTGTTCTTACGTATTAATAAATACAAATATTATAAAAATAATAATTTCTAAAAACATGTCTTCAATTATATCACATTTTATCTTTTATTGTTAACAAAAAAATTGATATTTAAGTAATATCAAATAATGTATTTGCTTTAGAACTCCTGGGTTTTTCGCTCTGATTAAGTTGACTTTAGCACCTCTGTGTGGCTACATGTTGTGCTATTTTACTACATCATTCATTTCATCCTCTATGTCCAGTCTGTTACGATTGACTCTTAAGTTTCATCCTTTTATATTAAATTCTCATTTTTTCAGATTTTGAACTTTGCTTTTTGTTGTTATTTCTGTTATGATTTCTGTTTTCTTCTGTTTCCCATCTGATTTCTGTCTTTTAGTGCATAATAGAAGTCTGGTGTCTGCTGTGCTATAGGCTTAGCACACAGGCGACAGTCAATCTGATCTGTCTCACACACCTACCACAGAAGGTGAGTCACTGCCTCGTCAGGCTGCAGCTGAAACAAAAAATAAGGCTTAATCAAAATTCATGTGGCTTTTACATAGTTATCATGCACAAGAGCACCAACGTCATAACTCCTGAGCATCAGCAAGTGAAAAGTTGTGAAAATTGTCATGACAAAAAGTGTTTCTTGTTTACTGTGCTCACATTGTGGCCTGGGTTAAAATTAACTAAGCAATTAAGATTTGGTTGACTAGTGAATAGCTCACTATTGAGAAAATGCTATCCTTTGAAGGTTTTCTATAATACACTGTGATGTGACCACCAAGATACCCCAAGGAAAATCTATAATATAGTTTTTTTTTTCTTTTTTAGCCCCATTAAACCATCTTCATCCAGAGTCTATCTACAGATCTCTCTCCATTGGGTCGTTTTTAAACATTTGAAACACTAAACATCCTCCTTCTCCCTGTGTGTCCTCCCTGCAGGTCGTGTGGGTCTGTGGAAGGACGTCTTCACAGTGTCTATGAATGAAAAGTTTGATGCAGTTTACAGACAGAAGATGGACAAGTCCGACCTGACCTTTGATTTCTGCCTGTGAGAAACACCTCCTGCCAAAATCCATGCTCCTACATCTCCATTCAGTCAGTCTGATGTTGGTTGGATTACGCTAAGACTTGTCTATGAATGCAATGTGTCTCAAGTCAACAACAAATCATCCACATTCTTGTGGACTGATCATATGGAATCCAGAATTATTTAGGATTTATTACAATTTATTACAATTTCTCGATCAGTTGGTAAGCTCAATCCCATCCCCTCCACAGAATCCCAGGATGCACTGCTGTGTATGTACTGCACTCACCAGGGTTCAACTGATATAGCTTTATGATGGCTATACTTTGACAATAACCTTGAGCTGAAGCGTTGGTCAACACAGTACTAAAATAGGACCATGTTTATTACAGTTACATATTACATCCAGATATTTGTGACTTAAAAACACTGAAGTTTGCCTGGTTTAATGGCTGAAAGACAACACTGAAAAATAGTTGTTCAGATGGGTGACAGTTCCTCTATGATATTCATGGAGTTGCACTGACTTGTACACTTGGCAAAATGTTGAGTAAGTGATCCTGTTTTAATTAAGTTCCTATTAGTAAATTTTCTCTTTTTTACTTTCTGTGGGAAGAGGAATAAGCAGAAAACACAATCTAACATGTTATCATTTCATATAAGTCTTTTTGTGTTAGCAAACTGTTGCCACACACATGCAGCAGATATGTGACAATTTTAAAGAATTTGTGTTGGCCACTTGAATACAAGTACAGTGTTTACTCACCTTTAAAGCTGCAGTATGTAACTTTTATGAACTGAGCTGAGCTAGCGGTAGCATGAGACCTTTACTTGGCAAAGTAAACTTTTATCCAAAGCGACTTACAGGGAGCTAGGACTGGGTGTCTGGCTCAGGGACACACCTGGTAGGGGACGGACTAGGAGTCAGACGGGGTATCAAACCTGCGACCTTCTGCATCCCAGTCTGACACAACCTCTCCACAACATATGTATGGGAGTGTTTTTTTTACAAAGAATTTTAAAAAGTTACACACAGCAGCTTTAAGTTTAGATTTTCTCTAAATTCTTGAGCAAAGTATGTGGCTCTTCAGCTGCTAAACACTGCTGCTGTTTGGTGCTAGATAAGCTGTATGGAGATGATCAAGCCAGAGCTGATTCAGAGCTTCCTATATTGAAAACACACAAAGCCTGTTGCCTCTGGAAATAAAGATGAATCAAAACATTAAAGCTTCAAAAGCCAAAACAATGAGCTAGAAGATGGTCTGTGGAAATGAGCAACAGTGTTTGTCTGCAGCTTTGTCACTATGAGAAATCACATTCACTCGTTCATTTCACACAGGGGAACATAGTGTTTCCCTTTATATGTAATAAAATTTGAATTCAATGTTAAACAAAGTACAAATCTGTGGCATCTGGTTCTTGAAAATGTTTTATCTCATCACAGTGGATCAGATTAAGATCAAATCAGTGTGTGCAAAAAAAGAGAATGAATCTGTCAGAAATCTAATAAAAAGGAGTTGTAAGTAACTTATAGCGCTGCTAGGTGTAAAATATATTTGTCTTTGCTTGAGATATAAATTGATAATTTGCACAAATATTAGGCATTTGACAGGTCTGCCCTCTACTGGTTAGATAGTGGTTGTTCATGAGACTATGCCACATACAGATCCTCAACATCCTGTGTTGTCTTTCCAATTTTCTGATCCTTATTTTTAATGTATAAAAATGTAATGTCTTTATGGAGGAAAAGGGGAAGTTCCTGTACTTTCAGGACTCATATTTTACTTTATCGTATCTATCAAGATAGAGTTCAACAGCAGGAATTATATGTAAGGAGCTCTTTTTTATGAGCAAGTAAAGGGGCTAATTATTTGTCTGCTGGACTGGTTTCACAGTGGAAAATGATAAAGTGTATACGGGGCCCTTGGGAGTCTGGTTGGTAAAGATGAGTCCACTTACTCTTTTATAGGCCTGTGTGGACCAGGCTGGGTGAACAGTGTGGTTTCTCCCTCCTTCTCTCTATTTTCTCAGACATGCCAGGTTTTGTGTGCAGGACAGAAGACGTCAGAGTATTAACCCACAACCAGCATTAACTATATCCTGCAGCTCAGTGTAGTATCATGGAAGCAGCAGTATCTGAAGACAGAATATTAACCCGTGCAACCACTCCTCTTCCTCTGTTGCCACAGCAGCTTCCAGCCCAACAGACCAGTCCGTGTGCTCTACCAGACACTCGTGAATGTCTTTATTGTGTGGATGTAAAGGGCAACCTCAGCACACACTCGACACACCCCATCTTTTACAGCTGCTCGCTCTTTCTTTTCATTGTTCTTTTTTCTGTGTGTCACTCTGTTTACAGCCGTAGTCAAGGCTTCAGCTGCCCAGCTCCACTTTTATTGTTTGGGTTTTTATACATGCCTGTTTCTGTTTCCTGGGAGTCTTGCAATGTGTTTTACATGCTTTGCTCGCTGGTTTATTAATAAAGTTGTGTCTTCAGGCAATATCTCATGAATGTGTTGAAATGAATTCCCTCTAAGAGCTACACAAGTAATGGAAAGTAATAAATAAAGTGCCGTAAAGATGTATGATGTCGTTTAGCATCATAATAGTTCCCTCTTTAAATAGTGGTCCCGTATTTACTTGATCTCAACTGACACCAAATTTTCACTTTCGCACATCACTATCATTTAGCCACTTGTTAGAAACCACTTTCTTTAAGACACGTAAAAGGGTTAAAAATCACAAGTCACTGATGTGTTTTATGGTATAAAATAGATTGTGAAAGCTTGTGTCAACCAAAAACCTTCTTTTGGCATGTAACTAAAAATCCACTGACACCAGTGTCAGGGAACCAGAAGTGCAAAAATGCTAAGTGATCCATTGCTCCATTACTGTCAGCATTTACCATAATTGTCACTCAATTACTTGATAGTTTTACTGAGTACAATAAAAAAAGAAATAAATACAAATAATAAAATATTACTAGGATAATATACATAATACATATATGTTGTTTTGCAAACAAATACAGGTTTTTTTTTGCATTCATGGTGACAAGTGCAAAACCAGACTTAAATAGTCACAAACACAAGGATCATGTTCATGTGGTAACTAGCAACTATAGTCCACCCTCCCAGTGTTTATCACCCTCAAGTCTGGATCCTGCTTCTCTTCTAACACACACACACACACACACACACACGCAGCAGTTTTACCACTATGGCCAAGCTGCTGCCTCTTCACACTGAACTGGGGCAACTGGTCATCAGCAAGCTGCCCCACTCTGCTCCTAGCACCACACACTCCTCCACGAGAAGATGGATGGGTGGAGGATCTGGGCAGATGTGGAGTCACTCAGGAAGAGGTAAGGGGCTTTTTAGTCTTCATTTTCTACTGCTGTACTACTGAACCAGAACACACACACGCACTTACAACGTTATGCTGATAACTGCATGAACCACCAATTTAAACCTTATGTTTACGAACTATATGTTAGTGAGTATTTTTCTTTTGGCTGCTCCCTCTTGGGATCGTCATAGCAGATAATCAAAAAAGTCCAGTTGCCATGACTTAACTTTCAGACAACTTCACCTGGATGACTGAGTATCTTCACAGACATACTGCCTCTGCATTTGATTTGGAAAGGATTTTTCTTCCTGATGCAATTCTCCCTATTTATCCAGGCTTGGGACTGGACTCTTTCTGCACCACTATTCCTGGCATTAGAACGTTATTAAAAAGATTAATACCAATAAATACATTATCCCCTTGGTGAAGCTTCCTGCTTAAGGTACCTAGGGTTCAGGGTTCAATGTCTTGTCCAGGGACACTTCAACATGTGGTCAGGAAGAGGAACTACGGCCTCTGTGCTTAAGTCCTTTAATTAATACTTCAAAGGACTGTTCATAAAAGACATATATCAGTTGACCCTCCTTTCAGGTCGTGGGCTCACTCTGGAGGAGGTGGCACCCTTGATTCGCAGCCAACTGCTGAGCATCAGATCAGCCTTTAGGGCTGTGGACCCTGATGGGACAGGCCTGGTGAGAAAGGAAGACTTCAGACAAGTGCTGAAGAGCATGCTGTCTCTCAGCCAGAACCAGCTCGATGCCATCGTCCATGAGGTAAGAAAGGGATTTATTTCAAGCTTGTGTGTGAAACATCAATTGTGAGATTTCCTAACGTCTTTCTGTGACACTTATCTAGGAGACTTGAACAGGCAGGGTTGGGTCAGGGACACGCTATGGTTACAGGATAGTCACTGTGGCATTAGACAGAAGCTGGAGCTTTTGTGGAATTGGCCATAAGATATTTGAAGGACTTTGAGAGCATGAGAAAAAGTCATAGAAGTGCAGTGACAGGGAAAGTGGTCAGACTTCACAGAGGGATAAATGCAGAGATGTCTTTAAAAAAAACTGCAACTGAGTGCATAAACTCATCCTAAACTGATAGAAAAAGGCTGCTCTGTCCCTTCCTGTACACAGCTTCTGTGTTACATTTTTAGGTATTTCATGTCCCAAAATATTAAAACTAGTTCTGTTCCTTCTAAGGTCCACAGCCATCTCATGTCTTAGCAACATTTATGGTCAGGTGGTTGTTCCCACACCATTCCACAAACCGGTCCACCAGGTCTCTGTACTCTGCCTCTTTGTCAGTGCTGATACACCCAACAACAGCTGAGTCGCTGAGAACTTCTGCAGATGACAGGACTCAGTGTTGGATTGTGTTAAAAGCACTGGAGAAATCAAAAAACACGATCCTCACAGGGCTGCCTGCTCTGTCCGGGTGAGAGGCAGAGAACTGGTGCAAGTATATGATGTCATCATCTACTCCAACCTGGTGGAGATGAGCAAACTGTAGCGGCTCCAGGGATGTTTCCACCCGAGGTCTTAGATGATTCAGTACAGGCAGTGGCATGAGTCAAAGTCGGGATTAAACCCCCACAGAAAACCTGAGGATGACAGCTCTCACTCCAATGTGATGGAGCCTGACAGGATATTTCAGAAAACATAGCGTAAAATGGTAAAGACATGCTTGTAGAGACTTAGTAAAATGTGCAGAAACAGAGAGGGTGTGAATACTTATTGAAGCGGGATTAATTTACAATACAATGGTAGAAATGTGTAGAGAAATGAAGTAGAAACTGAGGAGTGCGTACACATCTATATACCATACACAGTACAGTACATTTGGAGCTGGTTCTAACTAATTTGTCAGTAAATGTATATATGATATACATGTCAGCAGCTGTGTGTACAGTGCGTCCACAGACAGTTCTTGCAGTTACAGCTACCCTGCACAAGATGGCAGTAGAGGATTTTCTTTTGTCCCTCACAGGCAGCTGACATAGACAAATGAATTGCTGTGGCCGTGGAGACTGGACAGAGGAGAAGTGAATCTGGCAGCTGTTAAAACACACGTCATTTGTTTGCTCTTCTGTTGCATTGGCTGCTGTTCGTTCCTTTCCTCTGATTCAACCCACTGAGTTATTCGTTATTTTGTACGGTCTTGAGCAGCCTGCAGATGTTTGCCAAAAAAGAAACCAGGGGGAAGCCTGTGGGCCATGAAAGCAGCAGTTAAATTTCTGGGTGATGTCATGTTTATGAGGCCTAATAACAACAGTGTTGTATCAGGACGTTTCTCGTTTCTGCCATTGATCTGTCCAGTGTGTGTATGTGTGTGTGCACAGTGGCATAACCCCCATCCCTCCTCCACCTCCCTCCTCTCTTCATCTTCATCTGTGAGCATCATGCCTCTGTCACTCTGCTACACCACTGCAATCCTCTCCAATGTTCCTCTTTGTTCCGTCTCAGCGCTCACGCCTGACAGTTTGACTGCCTGTCTTTCCCTCACAGATTTCCTCCCATAACATCAGCATTTTGTGCGCACCCCCCTATTCATCCATACACCCAACCCCTCTCTTCTCCATTGCCTGCCCGCTCCCTCCCACTCACCGTCTTCTTCATTAAAGACACTGTATGTACGTATGTGTGTGTGTGTGTATGTTGAGGAAAGTTGTTCAAAGTTTACTTTAAAGCACCGTCATCGGAGTAGCAGCTGTTATTCTGCTGACATTTTGATGTGGAAGTCACTTTGTCCTTCAGCGAGTGAGATACCTAAGCCACCCCCCACCCCCTTTCATTTGTTTTTCTTCTTTCTTTTATCTGTGTACTTGCAGGATATGTGTATTTCTTTGTTAAATGTTGATCAATTATTAAATGTGAACTGGTTAAAACGACAAAGCTTCAATGAGTTGAGCTAACTGTGGAGGAGGCTGGGTGGGGAGCCACAAAAAGACAATCTGATTAAGTGGACAAATCTGACAGACAGACAGACATTCTAAGACTCATGCAGAGACCAAGACAGAAAATCCACTGCGCCACGAGAGCTCGCGCTCCTCCTTTGGCTCACTGCATTACTGCTGTGTTTATTTAGCGTGATTAAAATTGGTTTGGATTCTTCCTAAATGTGCCAGTATCCCACCTTCCTATCTGGAAACACAAGCCTCAATTTAAATCCTAATTTGGCCGTGACGTCCGCAGAGAGTGTGCGCATTACATTATTATTTTTTACACCGGTGTCAAATTTAAAAGTGATCTTACACTTTGAGCTAATAAATAAATGACTATATGAATTAAAGGAAAACATTGTATTTTAATGTGTGGTTCCACACACACTGTCTCACTGCTACAAACAAATGTAGATTAATGCGCTGCTGAAAATAGTTCCCATTAAAGGGACGCTACTCATGAATTCTTTTGGAAAATAAGGAAACTGAGCTTCAATACATGTTCTCTCAAGGTCCATGATGCCTGACATGACTTATGAACACAACCTTACTTTAGCTTTTATCCAAAGCAACTTACAAGGAAACACAAGCAGTTACCATTCAGGTTCTGTAAATTCAGAGTTTATTTAAGAGCCCTGATAAGACCCAACATGTAGGGATCGCAAGTGCTAGACAATATTTTGTGAATGTGTGTGTGTGTGTGTGTGTGTGTGTGTGTGTGTGTGTGAGACTCATTTGAAATACTTTTTAAACAAGTGAGTTTTTAAAGCTTTTTAGGAACAGGACATTCCACCAGACAGAGAAAACAGGAGAACAGACTGGACCCCGCAAAGAGGGAATTTTCAGTCTCTTCTCATTTGCAGATCTGAGAGGGCATGTAGGAGATTAGCTTACTAACAATGTGTTGATATAAGACATGTTTCCCTATTGCATTTGGATAACCAGAACAAGCACCCAGAAGCACAGAGGTAACAGTCAGCAGTGCAAACAGCTTTCTGTGTGGTAGGTCTTTATTTACTGTTCATATACAGTGTAGGCGGAAAGTATCTTTACACAAACATTGCTGTGATTGTAAATGTGAAAATGGTTTTCAGGAAAATAACACCACAGCAGGAAGAAAAATCTATAGAGAATTCTAAACAATTCTGCGTGGGTCCTTTAAAGTGAAGCGATGGCTGACGCAAGTGACTACATAAATGAGCATTGTTCACAGATCAACAATTAACGTGAAGCTTGTGCTGCTGTGGAGAATTCGATCCAACAATCACCCACAAAGTCAACACAGAAAAGAGCTGCTGAGTTAAACAACAATGTGAGACCAAATGAAAAAGGACCTGTAGCCTCATTCCTGCTTTCCAACAGAAACACAAGACAAAAAAGGTCTGAGGAGTGTCTATTTACCAGAGTTCTTGGGACAGAATCGTCTACAGCAGCACCAGCTTCCAATCAAGTGCTTGTTTGTGAACACTATAAAATCATTGTGCCAGCCATAGCTTTTCTACACCCTGTGTTTTGATTGGTGCTAACAGAAGCTACCTAACACTTGAGCAGCACCAGGCAACAGTGTACAGCATACGTTCCTTTGTTCATCCCCTCAAGGCCCAGGCAACTATTCAAAGGGGCCCTTAAATTGTCAGGTGTTGGTCTTAAACAAAGAACAGAAAAACTATAGTAGCTTATGAAATATTAAAATATATTAAGTTATTAATAATAATAATGAATGCTTTATTAATCCCCTTGGGGAAATTGTTGTTTGGACAGCTGCTAGACCTGTGTCAGCGCTACAGGGTATCGGTGTCTTGTCCAAGGACACCTCGACATGTAACCTGGTGGAACCAGGAATCGAACTTACTCACCCTTGGGTTTGAAGACGACTGCTCTACGCACTGAGCTATCATGCCGCCCCTAAACACGATGATCCTGAGGCTTCTCTTTCACCTCCAGTTCGTCTCAGATTCCCTCCCTTCAGTTGGCTGAGAAATTCTATTTTCTGATTGGCTGATAGGTTTGTAGTTCCAGACAGCTGCCCTGAGCTGAATTGGGGCACAGTAGTGTAGTCTACTTTTGATTCGTTTGTACAACGAGGCATTCTGTGCATTAATCTTAATATATTCTAAGCATGAGAAATGCCATGTGTGGCATGTGAGTGTAGGAACGTTTTGAAATGTGTGAGTGATAAACTCAAAAAGTGTTGCACTTTTCCTTTAAGGTTCTGTCCCACATAATTTATTTCCCAAAAATCTTTTGTGAAATGTAAAGACACTTGTTACATACCACTAATTCCCAAAAAAAGCAAAGTGTCATGCAGCAGAGAGCCATTTTAAACAAAGCAGGGATAACTGGAAACCAATGTCAGCCTCATTATTGAACCTAATTTGTAGGACTGCATTCAGATCAGATTGTAATCGTTGAGTCTGAGCCAACAAACAAACCATGTTTGCTACTAACAATATTGGCTGTATGCAGGTTTTAGCACGATTCACCTTTGTGAACTTAAGGAAACATTTTTTTTCAAGGTGATTTCCCCTAGTCTCCATCATCACTCCATCACCACTCACCTGTGTCTCCTGTGTCACAGTGCTGTCACCGATATGTAGAGCACGCTGGGGGCTGTGTGTTGCGCTCTGTGGCTGCTGATAGCAGTGATAATTGGACGGTGTGGTGTCTATAATAAGACTCAATGCCAGGAGTACCGCTGGGGACCACTGCACTGGATTACACCATGGAAGGATGTAGGGCAAGGCCACAGGGACTGTACTTTGATTATGAGCCACCAAAATAGGTACGGCGTACGTGTGTGTGCGTGCCAAGTATTTGTCTGCTTGATTGGACGAACTGTATGTGTGTATTTTGTGGGAGCTAGTTCTTTAATTTTGTGTGTTTGGGTAAGTGCCAACTCTTTTCCAGTTTTCCTTGAAGCGTGTGTGTGTGTGTGTGTGTGAGAGTTAAAAAAGCACAAGGTCAGAACAAAAGCGTGTGGCTACATTCCCCAGGTGTTGCTCTGTTCCAGAGAACAGCACCTAGTGAATTCCCTGAAAATTACTGCTCAACCCACCAGACGACAGCCACGCCGCTCTTCCCGTCTCCTCGGAGACTCTATTACATGTGCCATTATCACAAACGCAGCTAATGGAATGTTTGAAAAGTTTGGAGTGGGCTTTGGCTCAGTGTGGTGCAGTACTTCATCCTTCCCTGGCTTTTCATCATCGTCATCAAGCTCACAGTGTGGCTCAGCTTGTTTTACATGTCTCTGGGTTCGTGGCTGCTGTAGGTGTGTGATGGCTGCGCTGTTGTGATGGACTACTTGCAGTTCCTGAGGAGGATCAGCAGAGCGCCCGAGGTCCGCAGAGCCCACAGCAGCAGCATGAGCAGCAACCGCATGAGGTACACACACACACACGTACAAAAAAAGCTGCATTTGCATTTTCAGGCGTTTGGTGGCAGCAGTTGAATATGCTTTGAACTTTTTTTCTTAGGGATGGACCACAGAACACTTCCATGTCCCTGCCTGAGATACAGAAGCACCTGAAACATAAGGTCTGTTTCCCTTCAGTGTTTGAATTGTTCATGGTTAAAAAGCTGAAGCCCAGTTCAATTAAATGTTCAATGTTATAAATAACCAGAAGACCTGTAACACCAACATTTATTAAGCTGAAGTTGTGAATCAACAGGAATGTGTCTAAATATTTTATGGCCTTAGCCCCTGAGGTATTCATGGTAGTATTTTTATGGTGATCATAATTTATAATTATGATAAGATTTCATTATTCTTTGATGTTCTAACTTCACCTTTATTTAACTTCATTTAATTTATGTTTTGGATCATGTTAAGATCATTTTGCTGGTTTTAATCATGTTAAAATGACCAGATTATGCTTCATTACTGGTTTGTATTTTATTTTGAGGCTCCATCAATAAGTACTACTGACAGCGGCGGCTGGTGAATTTATTTTTTGGGGGGGTGCACTTACAAGTCAGATTTCAGATGCTCTGCACCATTATAATTCATCACACTGCATGATGCAGGTACTGCTTCCTCAGAGGTCCAACAAAGTCCAACAGTACCATGAAAATAGAGTGTTTACTTTTATCATGACCACACAACACGAGCTCAAACTGCATCTGTCCTCCTGGGATTTATCACTAAGGCACAGTGGCTGGAGAACAACAGTTCAGTTGTAAGTTGTCGTTAGGATCGTTTTGACTAAACACTAGCTGGAATCGTGTTGGAGTAATAGTAAAGTATCCCAGAAGAGAGTGACCTTTCACATTTAGTCCTTCAACACGCTACTAAAAGAGGAAGTCTCAAAAGGTCCAAAGAAAACAAACACGAGCAGGCCTCACTTCACAATCATAGTTAAGGTGAAACAGAGAAAACATAAGGCATCCATGGGAAAGTGGAGAGGTCCATTCACTGCTGCCCCAAAAGAACATTAGGCCTTTATGACCCCATAACAATTTGTTCTATGATTGATGACCTCAAAGTCGTCCAGTTTGGAAGTGATGCTGTTACATCTGGCCTAAACCAAACGAGGCGAGGTGAGTACAGAGGTACTGCACATGAACCAAAAAAATTGTTGTACACAACAACTGACATTGTCATTTCAGGGCCACACAGTAGGACAAAAACTAATCTTTGTAGCCAACGATTTTTAAATAAGAGTTAGAGCCATGCATGCAGCACCACTTCCTGAAAGCGCTGAACAAAGGAGAGTGACGCTGTGAGAGTGGATTCTTGTTTTAACATCCATTAATGCTGCGAAGTCACATCTCATCACACAGAGCTTTGAAAAACGAATGAAATACTCAAAACGCTAGCATGACTCACACAGTGTGTGCATGTGTGTGTGTGAGGGGGAGATTCATGTGGTGTCAGCTGCGTTTGTGGGGCAGCGCTGGCAGAATTTAGGCTCTACGTAGGAAGCATGACAGAATTGACTCTGGATTTGCGCTGCTTGTGTTCCACATATTAAAACAAGCTGATGATGTTGTGAAACACAGGACATTTAGCAAATCCTGTCTGAGCATAAATGAAGTCCTGAGGGCCATCAGGGCTGTCCTTATCCTTACAACACATGTACATGTGTGTGTGTTGAACTGTATAGTCCTGTGTGGGCTGCGTTCAGGAACAAAACATCTCATACAGCCCACATCCTTCAGTCAAGACAATGCCAATTTAATTTAAGTCCATCTATGTCCTCTTTTTACATCATGCCACTCATAATGTAGCTATGTTTCTGTTCTACTTGTCTTACAAGCTCACGCTTTAAATCCTAACAAAATAATGACGTAATCAACATGACTACAGACTAATAAACAAGACAGGACGTAAACCACACTGAGAAATAAATCAACCTCGTCTCAGGGTATTAATGGCGTCGTGCTCAAATCATATAAAGTGGAGACCGAAAACACCCCATTTCCTCTATGTCTAAATAAGCATGTCCTGATTCAAACAAAGAACATTTCCACAAGTCAACTCTCAGATACTAGACTGTGCACAAATGGAAAACCTTCAGCACCAGCATCATTGAAGCCTCTAGACCAGGATAACTTGCTATTATTGGGGTAGCTTTGAATCTAATACAGTATCTTTTGGCTTTAATCATCACATCTCTAGGCCAACTCACCACATCTCTAGATCTTTCACTTAGTTTAGACATTTCCAGTGTTCACACTCTCTGGGTATTTGTTAATCTTATTCAAACAATCTTATGGTGCTATTAGGAATGCCAGGACTGAATCATTTTCCCAACTCATATCTTCTAAGGCAGGGGTAGGCAGGTTTGATCCTAGAGGGGTGCAGCCCTGCTTGTTTTCTAATCCTCCAGCTGTTAACCAACAGCAGGAACTGTTGATTACCTGGATCAGGTAAGTTTAGCCAGTAAGAAAGTGTAAGTGCAGGGATGGTTGAAAAACAAGCAGGGCTGCGGCTCCCTGGACCGAACTTGCCTACCCCTGCTCTAAGAGGATAATTCCTAAGTTTCATTAGAACCATTAGTTCTATTGTTATTTCACCTGTTTCACAATTTCCAGGCTTGTAATTGGCTGTCAATAATGCCTTTCTTAATTATTTGTGGTTAAGATCAGAGCAAGCATGTACAGTACAAGAATCAGTGCGCTGCACCTTACCTTCTTATGGTTGGGCCACTGTGGAACCAGTTACAGTACTTGAAGTAAATCTGAAGTAGTAGAACTTCAACACAAGAAATTATTGAGAGGAATCATTTTTCAAAATGGGCCTTTTTGTGGAAAACTATTTTAGTGACACAAACCATTTAGTTTTATTCTCAGTGCTTGCAGTGCAGTGCTTCTTCATAATTGTTTTTAGGATAGTGTTAATCATACTGCCACCCCCACAGAGAAAATAACTACATGAATACAGCAGTCAGAGCCAACTGTGGCTGTTTGTTGTCACGTGTTCTAACAATCACTGCAATTGCACTTTTCCTTTCTTTTAGACATGTGATGAAACTGTAGAGCCTCTACGTTTACTATTTTCCTTCTCCTCAAATAAATGTCATTTCTAAATCCATCTCAATAAACGCTCATTCTCTGACTTCTGTTACTAAGGCGCTGAGTTTTGTTGTCATGGCAACAGGATGAAGACGTTGGCCTACCCAGGTAGCGACCCTTCAGAGGGACCAGAAGAGTCTCTGTGTCTGAGAAAGTTGCAATTAATAAATCAAATATTCAGAAGCCTGTTTACTGCACAAACAACAAAGCCACTGGGGACTCCCTCTCTGCAGTGTTCAGTTTTGGCAACTTTGATCTCTGTCAAAATTATTTGTCAATTACTATAATAAGTGTGAGTGTGTATAAATATGTGCACACGTATGTGTATGGTCACTGTCTGATGACTTGTCTCAGAAGAGCAGCTGGGCCTGATAATGAGTGATGCGTGAACGCATATGATGAAGTACCAGTCACAGCTGTTTACCCCGTGTGCTGGCCTCACTTATCAATATTCAATTAAGATCCCAACAACCTGTGCACACGCACACAAACACACTTGTATCAACTGTGGCGTTAAATCTGACAAGATGCAGTGCAGATTTCATGTTGGAGATAGATAGTTTAACAGCACATGCATTTCAAAAAACAGTGGTGCTGCCAATATCAGGTCGTTTCGCAAAGTGATTTGTGAACATGGGCTACAAGTACAAGTAGGTGGTGGAAATGAAGAGATGGAGCGGGCAGCAGGTGAATAGGCGCTAATTGCTAATTATTTACATTAAAATATGACAAATGATTTGGTTTGAATTGTTTGATAAAATGATTCATTTAGGAAGTATTGTTCATCTGATGCTTTTCTTTTTGCATATGATAAGCAGAAACAAGCAAATATCAATAACACATGAAAGGAAGACGAAGTAACCTGTAGCTACATCACCTTATGTTAGATGGCAGAAGGTTTAGTCTGACAACTTCACCTGCATGAGTGAGAATCTTCACAGACATGTTAGATATTTTGCATTCGAATTAAAGGTCAAGCAACACTTGTGCCTGTGAACACTTTTAAACACTGTTGTTATTACAGGCCTTGAATAGTTTCCTCTAATAGACACTGCCCATAAAAAGTAGCGAAGGCCAAAATCCACAGTCCTCCATCTGTGCAAAAAAATGTATTAAAACATTCTTCTGAAGACAACACGAGGCTTCAACCTTCCAAATTAGTCTCATTGAGTAGATATTTTCCAAAGTTAGAGCCTTTTTATTAGTAGTTCTCTCGTTTTTGTTACTTTTTTTTTCACTGTCATTCAGCAGGGAAACACAAAGCAAGGAATTTCTCACAAAAATACTTCCAGTTCACACTGCTTATGCTTCATGCTAGTTCTGGATTCATTTGAATATATTTCCATTGAAATTGTTTCAGGAAGAAGTCTCTTACTGGATGAACAGGAGAAATGTTTCAGTGTTCGTGAAACATTTTTGTTATATGACAGATGTGAAACACTGTAAACCTACTGTGAAAAGTTTTTCTTCTGATGAGAAACTAAGTGATGTTCATGTCCAACTGACTAATGAACTTTAAATGTATGCAAAAACAAAACAGGATAGTAAATCTTGCTTGTGTCAGAATGCTTATTTTCGGATCATATAACATTTTGAATAAGTCAAACATTTTGAAACTGATACTTTCAGATAGTGAGCCATTTCTTCAGCTTTGACAGTCAAGTGGCAGCTTTTATAATTGAAATTTGTCACAAGAAATCAAAACTTCAAATGAGCGAGTGGTAAAATGCAATCAGATTTCTGTCTCTCTTTTGTGACGGATCATCTGATTCGCTTTAATCTCCAGATCTGTCTGAATCTGGATAATTTAAAAAACTGCCTGGACAACAAAAGAACAAAAGTTATCTTCTGTAAGTTGGTTACCTCTAAGCTGCTTCTCTGCAGCAAATCATTAACACTACCAGTTTACTGTGTGCTGGATCAGTTGGTAGAGTGGTCGCCCATTGATTCTAGAGTTGGCAGATCACGACTGACTCTACCCGGCCATAAGTACATTTTCCTGGACAAGGAACCCCCAAGCTGTCTTCAAAAAGCCCAGCCAATGAGGTTGCACAAGGCAAGCTGGGACAAATCGTTAGAAAAGAAAAATACAAAATCCTCTTTAGCAAAAACACGTCAAAATGGTCACAACTGGTCTAGAGGTCAGATTAGCATCTTGACTTAGACAGCCTAGAAAAAACCTTGTGCTGAAAATCTGTAAAAATGCTTTCCTATCCCCATAGTTCCTGCACAGACAGCAGGGGTATTCCCACACGGGGATTCCCAGAGGTAAAACTTCTCATCTCTTCAAACGGGGGTCTGTGGTCTAATATACCAGGAGCCACAGCATGAGTATCTGTGTGAAGCCCTCTTGAAAACTCTCCGTGTTGTTTAGGTTGTGTAGTGCCTTTGTACTACCAATGTTTGGATAGGGAGTGACGGCAGCAGAATGGTCCCAGAGCCCCTTATTATCCCTCTGAGCTCCACTTTAATGCTGCCTGTCTCTGGCACTCTGGAGCCCAACCAGAGAGAAATTAGCCCTCTAATTGACAGACAAAAGAAAGTTAATCTCTCTGCTCTCTGATGATCACTGTCTGATCTCCTTCTGCTTTTCTCTCTTTCGCTTCTCTCCTCGTTTGCCACGTCACTTAGCGGTTTCTCCTCCTCCTCCTCACCCGTTTGTGATGACTGTCTCCCTTAATTTTCCTCCAACTCCTCCGTTTTATCCTCTGCTCCCCTCCATCTCTTTCTTTCATCCCTCCTCTTCAGAGAGCTGTCCCATCCCTCTGCTCTTCTCCTTCCCATAATTCATAGTGACAGGGAAGGTTATAGCAAGCGCGACAGAGCTCTGTCTGATAGAGAAAGAGGAGCATTGAGTGTCTTTTAAAAGCCGTGTCATTACACAGTTTACAAGTTGGCAACGTTTGACTGAAAACACAGAAATGCAGCTTCGCCTGCAACACTAAGTAATGTCAGAAATGTATCACTCGTGTTTCCCAAGTTCTTAAATCATGAAAAAGACGTGTGAAGATTAAACTACATTATAAACTACATATTTGTTTGAACACAGTCATCACCCTGTCAAGTTTTTCTTTTCATTTGAGTTTCATTGGCTGATTTTAACGCAGACATCTTAGGTTTCATCACTTTGTTTCTTACACGAAAAGTAAAAAATGTGTCATCTTAATTAAAAACATTTGTTCCGTTTTACCACTTTTCAAGTCAAAGTGGTAAAGTGGGAGGCCGGGGGAACGAGTGCATTGCAATAATCATTTATCATCAGTTTAATTAGGCTTCATGCTTAAACCACCAGCTAAATTCAACTAAACCTAAATCTTCAGCTTCATCCTTTGAAAATAAAAAAATATTATTGATTTATAATTATCACTATTGAAATGTTACAAAATGCATTTTTGTGCTGATCATTCTTAGCTCATGCATCCACCCAGTATGGTTTAACATATTGTGCCAATTAGGATGTAGACATGTTGATGCTTGATTCTGAGAGTTTTACCTTCAAACAATTCTCATTTTAAAGTTTTCTTTAAATCGCAGACTTAGATTTTACCAGCATGAACTAAGGAGCCTTCTGGATAATTTAATGATCTGATAGGTTTATGTTTTAATTATTTTCTTTCTCTTCGTTTTTTTGTGGCAGATGGTTGCAATACCTAGCTACTGTTGCTAAGGAAAATATGCCAGTCAGTAGTGCTATCAAGTCTGAAATCCTTTGTCATTGCAATGAGAAGCTGAATTGCTGCAGAATTTGTTAAAAATTCTCCCAGAACTGCACAAGTGACTGCAGCTAGTCAATGTCTTGTCTTGGATGAGATTTGGTTTGCCAGTGGCCTATGCAACAGGTGAAAGGCAAACCTTGTTAACAAAGTTAAGTTTTATTTTTTGTTATTCACCAAAAGTCATTGAATCCTAATAAATCTGAGTACATCGTATGCTATGCAGTGCTGTGTCTTTAGGGTGCACTGCTGTGTTTCTTGGCTTGTTACCTTGGAATGAAATTGGCTGTGGGTGTGTGTGCTAAAATGGGTAAATGTCCTTGTGCACAAACAAGGACGACTAGTGATAACTAACTAACAGCAGGTTAACTTTGTGTGAACGATCTTGCATCTTCATGTGGTTTCAGCAGTGAGTGTGACCTTTTCTAACTTTTGCACTGACGTCTCAGTCAGAAGTGTCTCCAGCTGAAAATGGATATTACTGTTGCATTTTTGAAATGTAATTTTTCACTAATTATTAAACATGGTTGTCACAGGTGGACAAACTAACCCATGTTATCTGCATCCATCAGGAATAAATGTGAAAACATGTCCTCCTGTAATTTAAATGAGCTGACCCTTTAAATGTGTGTGAATCATTAGGATGAGAAGGGCTGAGAATACTGTCATCAAATGGCTATCAGACCTGATTTTGGGTCAAGGCTGTTGAGATCATGCTAATCAGCTGAGAGGGCCCTTCCTCTGCCCGTCCTTCCTCCATGTCAAACAGACATCGATGACGGGCACACACACACAGGGCTCGCTGGATTAGCATATAACAGGCTAGTAAACAAAAACAACAGAGCTTTCATTAATTAAGGACCATGGGGCTGGGCGGGCAGACGGATGGGCGAGGGCTGTTGAGACACTCCGAGCACGGCACAGTGCCAGGCCTCCAACCACGCCAACCAGAACACAGCTGCCTAATGAAGCGCTGGCACTGCCGAAGGATGAGGGAGTGGAGAAAGGGGGAAGAAGAGGAATAGATGGGGGGGGGGGGGGGGGGTTGTTGTGTTCAGAAGAAAAAAATTAAATAATCAAGGAATTTGTAGGAGAAAAAAGTCAGAGGAAGGTGTGGGCTGAAAAGACAAAGGGGGAAGAAAGAAAAGGAAACAAAGTTTGTGGGGGAATTGAGAAACAATGGCAGATAAAAGAAGAGGGTGTGTGTGTGTGTGTGTGTGTGTGTGCAGGGGGAGAGATGGAGATTGAATGATATCCCTCTGTCTCTGTTCATTAATACCGTATGATCTCCTCTTTCCCTCCTTTGTGATTTTAACACATTTCTAATTAGCACAGAATCCTCTAAGTTGAAAAGACGAGGGAGGGAGACTGGGGGTGGGGGTCGTATTTATATCTGCCTTTAATAAATTCACTTTCATTTGATCTTTTTTTAAACACAGGGGCTGCTGTGGAGCGCTTCTTCCCTTTCCCCTGACTCTGTCAGAATGAAAGGTGGTGTGAACGCAGGGCTAATTGTCATGCTTGTATGGATGTCTGCGCGCTAGTGGAAGTTGTTTGATTACAAAAACTGAAGTTTTAGCGCTGTTCAAAACCCCACCTCCCCCTGTGATTTAACATAAAACTGCAAATGGAGACTTATAGAAAAGTAGCCCAGTCGAGGGTGATGCCGAAATACTGAAAAGTAACATTTCTGAGGTCAGCTTCTATAATATAGCTTGACTTTTCTCCATCTGCTCTATTTGTGTCTTAGCATAGAGACAATGTCAGTGTAACAGCACATGAGGGAGGATCCCTCCACACCACTCACAGCTCATCTAATCAGAGTGCAATTAGACAGAGACTTCTCTGGGCGACAGAAGACTCTGATTACCCAAGAGTCACTGGGGGTATATTTAGTATCTCTGCTCCTGTTCCTCCATGGTTAGCGTGGCGCCCTGGAGCTACAGAGTGAGCTGGTGCATGGCAGAGACATTAGAAGGCGGGACAAGCTGGACTTGGCTGGGGTGCTCACTCAGACAGACTGACTGACTGGCTGCAACTGAGCTCTAACAACGTTATCCTGATCCAAACAGTCATCATCCAGCTTCCCTGAGCGAGAGGGTGTTCCAAATTACATATACATTGGATCTCTTTGTGCCGGTAGCTCCTCAGTCCTCCTCTGCTCTGATCCTAGTTTGCCCATTGTGTTTGCCCATATGGAAGGCCAAACTAGCTATTAGGCACGTTCTGGATGGTGTTGCAATTTTCTATTTGTATCTAATGGCAATGCCCGCTGTGGATGCAGGAATTAATGTGTCCTTTATATGGTGAGGCAATAAGGGAATGGAGGGTGGGTTGTTGGATAGGCATGAAGTGCCCAAGCTCAGATTCTTAATGGGTTCAGACCATTTGTTTGGTGTTAATTGTATTCATGTTACCAGTAAGACCATCCAGAACGTCCAGTTATAGCAATAGTTGGGGTCTTACCAAATGCTGAAACAACGCACTTGTTTCTAATGAACATTAGCTGGGTCTTACAAGTCTGGAAATTCATCATCATCACGTACAATTCTTAGGTAAATAGTAAACAAAGTAAATGACCAAAGATTTGCACATTTTTGTGCAAGACTGAGACTTTTGTTTTGTTTGGCACAGCTGCCTGTAGTGGACTGTATGAGACTATGAGGAGTTTGGATTAGGATTATCAACCTATCCTTTAAAAAAGACAGAATAAAACAAAATCATTAGTTTTGAACCATTCACAAATGTAATAATTTGTTTATTTAGACATATTGGCACACTAAAGCCGCCTTGAAGGGTTAGTGTAAATGGGGTCTCAAAACTGCTTGGCTTTGGTTGGGGAAGTGGTCATTATTAAATAAACTGATGTAGAATGAATGAGGTTCCAATTGAACACAATATTGCAGTGGCACTTGAAAATAAGACCTCATGCCAAAGCTTTACCAGGGGCATAACTAAATCCCTCCTGAGATGCAACAGTCATTATAAACATAGCTGAGATTGCTTTTCAGTAACAGTTAAAGTACTCAATTACTTGAAGTGTTTGAACAAAGAAACATTGCTGTGATTCTGCTTGTCAGGATCTGGATGGAAAAAGATGTGGATGGTTTGACATCAAAAGCAGGGTAGTTTAAATCTGTAGTGCTCACTTTTCTGATCACAGACTTCTTGTCTTTGATACTGCTGCCAGACAAAATGCCTGATGACATCATGTTCCTGCACATGACTTACACTTATCCCCACCAGTACAGTTTTCCAGAGTGTACAAAGACGCTGTAGTCCCACCTTCTAGAGAATCTCCTCCGCACATCAGTCCAAAGCACTTCATTGATGTGTTCAGATCCACCCGATTCACCATTCTTGACAGCCTTGCTCCTTTTAGGTCCAAACATACTAAATTAGAATCTGAGCCTTGGTTAGATAAAGTCAGCTGTTCTATCAGATGTTGATAGGTCACCTGAAGCCTACAACCTGTTCCTGGAGACCGGTGTTGTCCCAGCCAATTTTAAACATGCTGCAGTCCAGCCCCTTTTATAAGAGACCAACTTGGATTCCACAGACCTTTTCCCTCTAAGGTTCTGGAGAATGTGATTCTTCTTCAGATACAGACTTTTCTAAAAGATAATGACATTCAAGAACTGTTTTAGGCAGGGTTTAAAGCATACCACAGCAGGCTTTTAATGATCTTTTTAAATAGTTGAATATAGTATAAAAAAGTATATAAATAGTTGATGAGTGCTATCCTGGTGCTGTTGGATCTCAGTATTGCATTTGATACAGTTGATCACAGTATTGGCTTAAAAGGGGTTGTGGCCAACAACCCTGTGAGGGGTTCTCCACCCTAACACACCCTCTAGGGCACTAAGGTCTTCTGACCAGATGTACTTTGTTGTCCTAAGTCTAGTCTAGTTTAAAGCTAAAAGGCAATCGAGCCTTTGCAGTTACTGCTCTTACAGTGCAGAACATCGTAGCTCATAATATTTAGACCATATGACAACATTTAAGTCCCCTTATAACAAATTTCTTTCTTTCTCTTGGCTTTTAAACCAAGAGTGTCTGGTGTTCTTTTGAGTACCCTGTAATTATGCGTTTGCATATCTGTGTATGCATATGTGTGTCTGCTCTTTGTATCTGTACAAATTGACTTGATTTGAATTAAATATCAGAAAACAGAAGTTTCGCAAGTCTTACCACATTTGCAATTTGTTGAAGATAATTTTGTATGAATTGGTGATATGTTTAGGAGTCAGTCCCGTCCAGTCCTCCAACTCCCTACACTGCTACACTCCTGCTGTGCGGTACTACACAAAGCATTTCAGAAAGTTGTCATTTTAAAATAACGAAAAAAGAATACTTCAAAACTTATTATCAATGCATAAATAATTGAAATTAGGCGGGTGAAACATTTCTCTTAAGATTTTCAGAGTTAGTTAGTATCTCTGGACTGCTGGCAGAGCTCTTAAACAGGCTTTGCCAGCCCTTCTTTACAATAAAATATGCCTTGAAACATAGTCTAGTATGACAATAGCATTTTCTACTAAAAAATTTTAATATATTTCATACTGTATTTTTAATTGTTTCTTCATCCTTTTTTGCTGTTGCGTAGTAATGGTTTCACTCTGTGTTCAGACAAGAAGACGAATCCACTTTAGTGTCATTGAATATATATATATACAACAAAAGTAGTCTTATGCATTTGACTCAGCTGGGAATCGATCCTGCTATCTTTGCATTTCAGCTCTCTGCCTTAACCACTGAGGTACCAGGCCTCCTATCAGTACATGAAGGATTCAGTACTGCACAGCTGACACTGTAGCTGTACGTATGTGTCAGTGGACATGGACTGCCGGGTAGTTCCAAATTAGATGGAGAATGGACTGGGTGTCTATTGTTTTATGTAGTCTTGGAGTTGACTGAATGTTTGGGGTGTACTGCTGCTCTGTGTTGGGGTCTGGTGGCCTGCCCTGGGCGGATTTTGGGAAACGAGAGTGCCTATAGGGGGCCGCGTGCTCTAGACAGGGGGGTACTTTCTCCTCCAATCATTTTTAGGAGGGGGGCAAAAACACCACATCTGTTTGCTGTCCAGGGCCGGGGGCTAAGAGGAGGAGTTGGTTCTGTTCAATAACATTTATTATTTATTATTTACTGTGATTTATACAGATGTTGGTTGTTGCTCTGTTGTTGTTTCTTCTTTTTTTTCTCTTTATGTCAGCAGGTATAAAAGCAGATTATCTGTGGGGTTTTTCCTCTCTCACCTTCTGTTGACTTTCTGCCCAAGTTTTCCTCTCTTTTGTCTGTCATAAGCTTACATTTGATAAAACAAAAAACAATGATAACACAGCTACACGTACAGCTCATGTGTCATATGTGTTACTGACAGGCCGTTAAAAAAAAAGGATCCAAAATTCTCATTAGCCCAGCAGTTAATGAGCTGTCAAGTTGTCATGTGAATTTCATTGTGACATACTTTTTTAATCTAGAGATAACGCACCACATGGTGTCTACAGAGACACATATTTCAAAACTTTAACATTACATATACATTTACTCCACCAGCTAAAAGATCTGGACATATCTTGTCCTTCATTTTTTATTTTTAACAGTGTATACCAGCAGAGACACTAAAAATATGGAATGTCAACCAAATTGTGTTAACTAGCCCAGAATATGTTTCATGTTTTAGATTGTTTTATCTTTTGCACAAGGTGGGGGGCTGCCCCGGGTTCTTTGGCTTGCCCTAAGGTGGATTTTGAGAAAGGGTGCCTATGGTGGTCAGTGAGGGAGCTGGCTTTAGAGGGGCGGTACTTTTCCCCCAGTCCCTTTTAGGATGCTGTTCTCTCAATAAAGACTCAAGGTAGCGACTTGGAATGTTTTACATTTACAGACGGCCTTATCAAGCTCATTGCAAATTAATTGATTTGCAAATCAATTGATTTGCAATGAGTGTCTTTTGTAGAGGAAGGTTGTGTACGGAGTCAGTAACCCTATTACTACAATTACTTTGCAAATCCATATTATGGCAAGCAACACAGAGAAAACAGAGTTTATCATTACTTTCGGAAATGAAGATCGGGATTGTAGAAAAAGTTGTCAGATCAGTCAGATCCTAGTGTGTGGTTCTCACACCCTCTCCTCGCATGGAGGAGAGGGTGTGATAGTGCGGGGTACTCTACTGTTAGAGACTTAAGCAGCATTATGTCATGGAGTGCTGCCAGATGAACTGGCCTGCATCACTATTTATCATCTATATCCAATCTGCCAAGCAAAGTAAAGTAAATATCCACTTGAGATGGTTTTGGATAAGTTGGATGGAAAAATGAAGGAAAAGTTAGTCAGTATTAACTAAAAAACTCTGGGAATTCCTTACTGTTGAAAAACCATTCTAGGTGACTACCTCATGACGCTAACTGAGAGAATGCTGTGTTTCTACAAACTGTCATCAAAGCAAAATGTGTCATAAAACATGTCCTGTGTTATTTAACACTTTTCTGTTGACTACATAACTCCACATATGTTCTTTGGATGTCTTCAGTTCTGTTGTACAATGATGGAAAGATAAATAAAAAAACTAGCTGCTGTTCTAAATGATAGATGTCTACATTTGTGCTTTCCATATACATAATCCACCTCAGTGTCTGCCCTCTTCTCTGTCCTCTCTGTATTTCATCTACTACCAGCTGTTTCTGCACTTCCTCCTTGCTCTGTTGTGTCCCACTTCATCAGTTTTCAGCACTTTAGGAAAACAGGCAAGGCTTCCACAGATCAAGGCAGACATGTTAATAACCATATTCGCAGACATGAAAGCTCAGGCGAAGTGAAACTAATCAGCTGTCCAAGTGCAGGGGTTGAGTGAAACCAAAGAAGTGAGGCGTAGTGATGTGATCTTTGTTGTCAATTACTGTGCGTGAACCCTGCAGATTGGAGGGAACCTGAGGACCGTGATCAGGGCATTCTGCCTGTTTGACCACCATAGAGAAGGACACATTGAGCAGCACGAGTTCCGTCGCATTCTGGACAACTATTGTATCCAGCTGACAAACAAGGAGTTTCAGAGGTGGGGTTAGCTTTATGCAGCTGATCATCATCACGTTACACATTGTGCAGCAGCAGGGCCCACACACGAGTGTGTGCATCACTATCAGTCATATTTTATCAGTCCCAGAAATGTCTTAATACGTACTGATGCAAAGAAGTGCAACTACATACAATAAAATCCAAATAACTACACACACATCATATACACCACCCATCATAGGCAAGACTATTTTCAGTATCTCCTACAGAGGGAGGTTTTCTACCAGCTAGGACAAGATCACTAGCTCTTACTCTGTGGTCAGACGTTGTCTCCCTATGAGATTGAGCTAATTGACTTTTAAAAACTTTGGGCCCTGCATTTGTATCCACTACAGGAAGGACACTTAACTTTTCTGACGCGGCACTAGAGGATTGTGTGTGACAGGATCATGTTCAGTGTCTTTAATTGGTTTTAGTGCTCTGTACCCTCTGCGACACTCATGTACACACACACACACACACACTTCCATGCTAAGACGGATAAAGTATGCCCTTTTTCTCCACTCAAAAAGCAGTTGATGTGGGTTTCTTGACTGATCACCTGCTGAAAACATTCATTTGCCCATTCATTTGAACATATCTTTTCCCAGGTTGTGGCATCATTACAGCCCCGATAACATGGCCAGAATTTCATATGAACTGTTCCTGGACAAGTTAGGCTTTGGTGATGGTCATAACTTCAAGATTGCTCCAGTTTGCACAAAGGTAGGTATGGCGACAATTTAAAAGCTAATGTCATCCTGCTCTGTCACACCTACCATCTCCATGTCCATCTTCAGTACATCCATGAACCTCCTCTAAGGTCTTCCTCTTTTCCTCCTCGATGGAATATTCACCATCCCTCCTCTGCACATGTCCAAACCATCTCATCCTTGTCTCTCTAACTCTGACTCCAAACTGCTCAACATGATCTGTGCAATGATGTACTCACTTTACCACAGTAAAAAACTTTGCATATGAGGAATATTATTGGTGGTGGTTCCCAAAGATTTATGCTAAGCTAGGCTAAGCTAACTGAGTGCTGGCTCTGGTGCAGTTATGCATTCGCCTTACAGACATGACAGTGGCATCAATTTCAACCACCACCACATTAATATTTATTATGACTATTACCATTTTATGACCAGGCTTCATCCTCTGTGGTTGTTGAGCGTCTATGTTTCACTCAAACCCAGAACTGTCAGCCCCCATACCAGGGGATCATCAGTGACAGTGGTATCTGTACAGAAATGTTTATTTTTAATGTCAGATCTTGTGTGTGTGTGCGATGTAGGCAAAAATCTTCATATCAATTTTAAAGTAAGGATTAGAATCAAGACTAATCCTACACGTGTTTTATAGCCATGTCCAGCCAAGGAACGACTCCATGTGAGAGAGTGGATCTAAGGAAGCGGAGCGCTGAATCTCGGTCCAGTGTGTGTGATGCACCATCAGTCTTGTCACATGGGAATCTGCAGACTCTCTTCTACGACAAGGTACAGACATCTCTAAATGACTTTGTGTGTTCTATTCTTCCTGTTTACATGGTACCATCTGGCCCTCTCCCATGCATTATCCTCTTTAAAGATGGAGGGCTAAATTGGCTCTAAGTGGAGCGTCAGAATGCAAACGGCAGAGGGAACACTTCTAATTAAAATGTTTGCCCAGAAAAATGAGCTCCTGAGTTAGTGTGTTAATTACGGCTAATTTGCGGGAAAGGCGGCGGAATCGGGGCTTGTTCTAATCTCGCACTGGGATGTTCTCCATGGCTACCAAAATTGAGAGATGACTCACATCCCGAAAGAAAGGCAATATGAAAGGAGGTTTGTCTTTAAAATATGAATGCATGTACATCAGTGTGTTCTTTCACCTACCAACAGATGTGTGTCAACTCGATCCCGGTGTGGCAAGCACTGCAGGCCTTTGACACCACCTGCTCTGGCTTGGTAACACAAGATGTCCTGAGGGCTGTTCTGAGCAGCTTTATATTTCCTATGGACCTTCACTCCTTCCAGAAGCTGACAAGCTAAAGAAGTATTTTATTTATTTATCTTTCTTTTCTCTTTTATCAGCCTATACTTCCCCAACCTCTCTGCCCTTTACTGTTGAAACCTTAAAATATATTCAGTGTTATATATTTTTAATGCATGTGTATGGATCCTGTGTGAGTGTGTGTGCAGTTATGGTATGAGAGCTACAGGACAGGTGAGATGGAAACACTTCTTGGGACATTTTATGAGCCCAGGTAAAGAAGAGGGGGACAAAAAGCTTCATACTGACAGGTCAGTTTGATAAGGAACTCACCCGTATGGTAACATACAGTTAGAGATGCATAGTGTACAAATTGCAGCTTAACTGATTTTATACAAAGATCCCAAATTCTATGGTAAAAACATAATGGACAAACTAACATAATCATATATTTACTTGCTTTGGTGGGTAGGGTTAGGTCCATCTGCACTGTGAACACAGTTCCATTGTATGTCCATACTCTTTTTTATACCATCATTCTAGTACAACTTGATCTGTGTGTGAGACACTACCATAGACCTTGTGATCTTGTCTGCATATCTGTGTTTACTACTGCTCAGCTAGACAAACCACAGTTGTTTATAAGGCTGATGGAACAGAGAGACTGTAGTGTAAAGTCTTCACTCAAATCTACAGATCTGACACAGAAAATGTCTGAACAGCATTCAGAAAATAACAAAAATTTGATGTGATGCAATTGCACTCATAATTAAAACTTTATGGCTTTATCTTTTTTTTTTACCAAAAATAATATATAATACATTTGTCTCTTGTGGTTTGCCCTCTTCTCCCCTTCTTTTCATTTCCTATACTTTTCTTTCTTTACCTTTCCCTTCTTTTCTCTTTCTTTCTCTCATTTCGTTTTTATGCTTTTATTTCTTTACCATTACTTTTTTTTAACTTTTCCTATCATTTCCTATCCATTTCTTCTCCTTTCTTTTCCTTTTCATCTATCTATACTCTCAGGCCCTGTGAGAAGCCTGCCCCAGATGGAGACAACTTTGATTTCCAAGACATTTACTGCCAACTTAAAGACATCTTCTACCTACTGGACACGGTAGTATTCAGGACTATAGAAGAATATTTCACAGAAAATTAAGTTATGAGTCTGCATCTTGTTCTAAAGACGTTTTCACACCTTTCCATTATTTGCTCACTCTTGCAAGAACTGACAAGGCACAAGTGATATTTAATGTTATTAGACAGGACACAAGGGAGTAATCTCAGCAGATTGCCATGAGACAAAAGCACGCGCTCAGTTATATGTTTTAAATATAAATGCCAGACAGCTTTACAGATGAGCCAATCATCATCTGCAGCTTTTTGATGGCCATAAACATGATTAGATGATTGCATATGGCCACTGGTTAGCCACTCAGTCACTAGCCATATGTTCGTCTGACAGCCATTCCCTTCAACACGCCTCCGCATCCAGTTCTGCCTCTTTAATTTCAAATAAGTCTTCTTTAGCTGGAGGAAACTTTGGAGTCTGACTAAACTTTCGCTGAAGGGAGGCGGTGGGGTGGGGGGGCGATTGAGTTTCCCATTAATTCACATTTATGTTTGATGTTGCTGCCGCCACTCACAAGACAACAGTCGGCTTCCAAGTTTAAGGACGTGTGTGCATGTATGCATGTGTGTTTGTGTATGAAGCCTCTCCCAAATATGAATCACACATATCTGTGTGCCAGAATCTCCTCCTTTTAATGGCATGGGAGGGAAAAAAATCCCTCCATCAACTGTTTTAATAATCTATTCAGCGGGTGGCAGATCAAACAAGAGTGTCCTCACACCGCCAGCCAATAATGAGGTTTTTCACTCAGGCAGGTTCTAAGCCAACTATAGTTTTTAGACCATCTCTGGGGAAACATTCAAGAGCTCAGACGAACTGCAATAAATTGCAATGTTTGTGTATAAGTCACAATCAAATGCGCACATCAGATGGATGCACCATTGTGTGCCAGACCACAATTAGTACTGTAATAATATAACAGTGCATAATCACTATAAACTGTGAACTTAACACAGAGTTAGCACAATATCATTAAAACATGTGCTTCGAAGACGTCACTAAAACATAGTAGCTGATGTTCAATCCAAACAAAATTAATCTTTCTAATAGTGGAACACACTGTTGTCTAAAATATACCATCAAGATGTCAACAGATTTCTACCCCCATCACCTTAAGCTGTGCAGCTTTTTATCCTGCGTTGGGATGTGGTCACCGGGAACAGATATAAAAGTTTGACTGTACAGATGTTCTGACACAGTGGACAACCCACAGTACTGTCACTTAGAAATGTCCCATCCACAGAAACATACATCTTTGGAGCCATGCTGACATTGTTACAAAAGACTGTTAATGACCAGTTAGTCTTTCAGATTGTATTAGCAAATTTAAGCTTTGCTTTTTAAAACCGTATGCCGAGAATTCCACCCATGGTAACACATATAGGTGTGTCTACAACATACATTGTTGTTCCGGTGAAATAGCACCACCTATAAAATTTGTAGTGGAATAATCACAAAGCCTCTTTCTTTCTAGAAGGAGGCCGGTGGCATCACTTGTGCAGACTTGCAACATTTGCTGGAAATACGAACTGGGACCCAGTCCCAGCATCGCCTCCCGTGTTCACGGATCACGGAGCTGTTCAATGTACTGGATCCAGAACACACCGGGGTCATCAAGCTGGCCAGCGTAGAGCGACTCAACCCTACCATCACCTCTGTTTGCACAGGTAATGCAGCAACACCCCCCATCCCTGAGGGAACTAAAGGCGCCACTGTGGCGACTGTATGCTTGTTTAAGCATTCTAATTATTTGCCAATATGTAAAACTCCCCTATAGTGCACTGTTATTTAGATTGTTTTTTTTATCAGGAGGAACAAAAAACACAAGATGAGAGGGAGACCACACAGTGGGCTGATAAAGTGTCTGAAACATCTGCTTCATGGACAGAAGTGAGTGTGTTAACACAACACCCTGTGATCAGACATCACACATATCACACATACTGCAGCATATACCATGAGATCAAGCAAAGGGAGGAACCCATAGAAGAGATCAAAAGAAAAGGGGTGAATTATTAATGCTGTTCAACTGTGTGTGTGTTTTGTGTGTGTGCGTGTACATATATGTTAGGTGGAGAGTTTGCTGCTGGACAAGCTGTGCGAGCAGCTCAGTTCAGTGCTGGATGCGCTGGAGCTGTGTGACCCTCAGCACACGGGCTATATTCAGCAGGAAGATCTGAAGAAGATCATAAGCTGCTACGGCACACCTGTCTCAGACACACACTTTAACAAGTAAGTGCACTAATCCAACACAGCATACTAAAGGTGTATTGCACCTACTAGCTGTAATGACCATGAATTCAGAACCTCATTAGGTGCCTGGCATGTAATGCAGGCACCTACTATTCTCCACCTCTAAACTGGTCTCTTTATATCTTATTCTTCCGTCAACC
>JAUMTR010000015.1:910838-935191 GCA_032270685.1 Microctenopoma stevenorrisi
AGTTCTCTGATGACTCTGCAGTTGTGGGTTGTATTCAGGGTGGAGACACCACAGAGTACTCAGGAGTGGTGAAAAACACAGCTATCACAGCTATTACACAGCTGTGTTGTAGCATCATAAATATCACAGAAGTAACTTAAACAGATCAATTTAAGGATGGGATCCATGATTCTTTGTTCAAAAAGGGACTTCTAGGACTTAAGCATCCCAAACTGTTTTCAGTTTTCTTGTTTTAATTCAACCAACAGAAAAAAATACATGATGGCTTCAAATGGGCTGTGCTGATGGGTCGCTGATTAGAGGTGTGATGATGCAGTGCAGTGGCTTTTGTTTTCTTACGTTTTTCTTGGTTGACACTAATGCTATTGGGAGACATAGATGACCTACACTCTGTTCTGTCCCTGAACACCTCATACAATAGACGACCTAACCTCTGTACTGTTACTGAATACCTCACTGGATCTATATAGGCCCTTTTAGAAAAAGGAATATTGCATTTCCGAGATGCCGTGCGAGTTTCGGGCAGTCACAGAAATGCTGTTCAGAACCTAAAGCAAGTCCAGTAGCCGAATGTTCTAAGAGCCTTCACAGACAATTTGCAAGAGGTGGGATGCCAGTGGCAGTGGGTTGTTGTTGGTGTTCTGTCTTTGAACCGTGACATGAGACAGTGGTCCTTGTTATCATGATTTCAGTCTTGGTTTCAAAACCATCGGATGCACACAAAATGAGGAATATGCACGTGGATTATGGGCATAATGGTGCAAATGCTGCTTGTAGTTTTAGTGTTAGTGCCCAGCATCCCTGTAGACAGTGCATTTTTTCCATTATGCATTCCAGGACCTGCTGATATACAAATTAAGCACCATGTGTTTATTGATGGTGCACTAATTCCTGTATTTTCCTGTACTCTGACAGGTTGTTGTGCTCTCTCTGTGACTGTACATACATTCAACCTTATAGTTAACCTTAGAGTTGCCCTTTGAAAAAACCCTCAACTGTTCAAGGCCTAAAATTTTGACAGGTCCTGATGAGAATAGTGTAACACGTACAGATGCTCAGTCATCGATGTGCTTGCTCCAACAAATGCTCCTACCACCCACCACTATCCAAAGCCACAGTTTTCTTGTGAGTAAGAAAACCATGTCCTCTTTTGCCCATTTGGACAACATTAAGACGTCAGCTGGCACAATGAATGCCGATGTGCTGGAGAAACCTTCATACATAATGTGCAGAGCAGGGAGATCAAAGTGTGACGTGGTCTTGTTATGCTAAGCACATTTAGAGTCTCACTAGAAACGGCCTTATTCAGAAAATAGAGCAGTGAGAAAGGAAAAAACGACATTTTCTTTTTTTAAAACAGACAAACAGCTCAGGGACATGAAAGAGTTAATAATCACCAAATGGGGCTGAGTGGCTTCACAGAGAAGAAAATGTCGTAATAAGCATTAACATTACTAAGAAATAGAGCAAATGAAATGGAACAACCACAAATTTCTGGACACAAATATTTAACAAGGTTTTTTTTGAAAAGCATAGCAACAACTTGGAAATCTTTTTTTTTTACAGTGACAAAACATTTACATAGACCAGTTACAGTACATTTAGTTACAGCTCTCCCTTGAATAAAGGGAAGGAGTCTTCATCAAACATCCCCCACTGATCAGAAGCAGCGTTAGCATGGTAGCACCTTTTTGTTGCTGTGTTCCTGCTCTGTTCACAGTCCTAAACTAAAAAGCTGAGCCAGTCACTCGCAGCATGAAGGATATAGTGGATGAGAAAGAGAGAGTGAGAGAAAAGGAAGAGTTAAAACGCTGCAAGTGGTTTCCCCGGTGTCCTCTCCTCGGCCAGTTAAGAGGCTTACTGAGGGCTGTAATGAGGCCCAGGGGAGCAGTGTCAACATGTCTGACACCCCGACTCTCACACAGCCTGTGGCAGAGACCTCTCACTGCCCTCACACTCCGGCTTTAATCCCACACACATACACGCACGTTGGCAACAAACCACACACGCGCAGAAAAATCACACACACTCCAGCATACTGCAGGCCGGAGGAGGGGAGAGCGACGCGGGGAAGATAAGGAGGGAGCTACAGTACAAAGACGAGTGAGGAAGATTTGCTGTAAATCCCCCGGAATGTTCCGTCACTCAGTCGTCGCTAGGCCGAACTGTTCTGCTGACAAGATGCCGGGTTATGTCACTGTTAGTCTCCCGTTTATTTCCTGTGAAAAAGGCCGGCAGGAATGTCGGAGGGTTTCTCGCGGAGCAGATTGTCAGAACACACAGAAATGTCCATTTATCCACATGTAAAAGCGTCTCTTCGCTCGTCCATTTGATGAAGAAACGATGGCACATAACATAACATTTAAAGCGTGAGGAAGTGTCCAATCCTTGCTCAGCTCTTTACCCATGTGGATTCGCCCATCCACAGGAATATTTACAGAATTCCATCCGTTCTGCCCGCCGACCTCACCTACCTCTCCGGGCTCCTTTCTCCTGATTGGCCGTAGGGATTTGGGGGCGAGCCTCCTCTAGTCATGTGGTCCTGGGGTTCGGAAGGTCGAAGACGATGGGTGCGTTCATGGGCAAGAAGTTGACGGTGCAAGCAGAGGCGTTGACAAATGTCGTGGTGCCATCAGTCATCATTCCGTAACCTGGGAAAAAGCAAAAGACGTCACGTGATGATGGCGCCATGTTGTATGTGTGGAAGGCAACAGAGCACAGAAGGGACTGTTTTCAGAGGCTGAACACAAAATATCGGTTGAATATTTGAAAGCACAATGTATAATTGTTGAGCACAGTATCGTTACTGTAGGGCAGCCTGGTAGCTTAATGGTTGAGTGTTAGACTGGGATGCACAAGGTCACAGGTTCGAACCCCATCTGACTCCTAGTCCATCCTCTATCAGGTCCCTGAGCCAGACACCCAGTGCTAGCTCCCTGTAAGTCGCTTTGGGCAAAAGCGTCTGCCAAGTAAAGTATTTGTGTAGCAGATTCTGATTATAGAAATATCACGAGGCAGCTCACAACGTCTTTTAGATTGATAGAAAACCAGTGTTGTAAATCCTTTGAACTCTCGTTTGATTAGCAGCTTTAATCTTATAATCATATCAGACTAGAACAGTGCCATTAAAAGTTTGGATAGAGTATATTTAAACATGACAACAGGTACAACTGTGATAAAAGTAGCTCATTTGACAATGATAGGTCAGACCGTTTATTTTTGCACAAAACCATATGATGCAGCAGTCTGCTGGTCTGGTGAATTCAGTTGTGTTCGAGAAGCAATGCTCATCTGAACACCTATCTGAAAAGGGTTACACAACAAATAATTTGGAGGTTAGCTATGTTGACACTATTAAATGTTTTTCGTAAAAGAAAATCATTTAAGTGCCATGGTGTGGACATCTCAGCACATTCCCACTGAGGTCAGACTTTGGAAAGCTGACAGAAATACTAATTAACTGCCTACAGGCCTCACTTAGAGACTAAGCAATAAATATATGTGTGTATATGTATATGGTCATAATATCTTTACCAAAATCACATAACTGGCCAAAAATGTCTTATGAAAACTGCTAGAATGAATTCCAAGAGAGTTGTGTAGACTGGTTGGTGGTTGTTAGCGGACTGCTGTGTAGTTGTGATGTAGCAAGTGACACGAACTAACAAAGATTTGGCCGCTCTGAAGTGAAACATGGAGTCCTTTGCATCCTCAGTGCTGGAGAAACATCGTCGCTAACATTTGTGAGGATCCAGTCTGAGCAAATGTAAGTATGCATGAGAGTGTGACACTAACACCACTACAGTTTAAACAAATCTCCGCTTCAAAAGCACTTTGGATCAATGTGTCGTCCAAATGGCAGACGTGAAAGTGCTACCATTTTGTCAAGCAGAAGTTAGCTACCATCTGTCACAAAGTACTACCGTTTAACTATCAGGGAGTTTTAAGTGTAGGTGTCACTTTCGCTCTCTCTTGGAACAGAGCTGTGCTCGTCTGTGTCGGCCCTTTCAAATGTTGAATACATGAATACAAAACACACTGATGATCACTTTTTGCCTTTCTCCTCACATTAATGAAAAGAGCTGCTTTCAGCCTATTTCTACTCTCATAAAACCTGATCTACTTTTAAATCTGGTTCTCTCTGATGGGGGACTGCTGCTCCAGGGGCTCAGCGCTGACCTGATAACCCCGAAAAAAGCAACCCTGAGTCCGGAGAGACGGGATCTCTGCCCTGGTTGGCCTGTATGAAATACTGATAGGGATGTGGCTGCTCAACTATTCTCTAATATAGACTTAAATAATTGTCTATATAGACAAAAATAATTGTATCATATCTCAATTTTTACGTGACCAGAATTGAATTTGAGATTATTTGTTTAATCTAATTAAAGATTCATGAAGGTAAATATGAGGAATTATTATGTTACATTGAAGATTTGTGACCTGTTAATTATTATATAATTAGAACACAAGGAGGAAATGTGGATTATCACATAATCACAAGTGGTCTGGTTGGCACAAGTACCTTCGTGAATGTGTCCAAACACGTGCAGTTTGGGCTGGACTCTCCGCTGGACTGTGTTAAGGAGCTCCATGCACCCGACGCGCTGCATCTTCTTCGGGACCCAGTCAAGGAAACCTGCACACACAAAGACATGCAGATCAAACACACCTCACTCCAAACATGCTGCTTCTTACAGAGCCTCTAGTTGGTTAAATATTAGGCACAGTAAGGACATGTCAGGTAGTCGTCCATTCGAAGCAAAAAGAGCTGTAGGTGGACATGGACAGCAATTAACGTTAGTCTTAGACAGGCCCCTTCTCTAGCAGTTTTTGAATCACTGTTAAAAACACATTTTATTTCTTACTTTAAACACCACATGATGTCTTAATATGTCTTTTTAATGTATCCTGTTTCTGTGTTATGTATTCTTGTGTGTACAGCACTTTGATCAGCCCTGTGCTGTGTGAAAATGTGCTTTTATTAATAAAGTGGTATGTTATGGTATATCCCAGCCTGCCTCCAGCCTGTATGCTTCCTACCATATCCCAGCCTGCATGCTTCCAGCCGACTCCTTCTCCTGTTGCCTGATAACTGACTAAAATAAGCTGGGAGTGAGGTACATCCATCTGACAGTGTTGTGCTGTTTCACAGTGCTTTTGATTTTCTCTTTTCCATAGTCTCCATTAATGTTGCACATTTTTTCGCTATTCACCGAGCAATACATCACATTTTACCCCAAAGCTCTTCATTTCAGACTCCTTGCCTAATTGCAATCTGCACATCACAGCACAAAAAAACACTCTTAGAAAGCAGCCATAGAAAGTAACGATCAATCACAGCCACACACAGTGTGAGACAAGGATGAAGCGTGGAATGTACATGAGTTAGTGGCTGCTGTGTGAAGATGAATGCCGCTGATGCGGAGTCAATAAAAGCATCAAGTCAGGGAAACAAGGAGCTCGTGCCTCTATTTTCCATGCCGTCTGTCGCTCAGCCCAGACAGGAAGCAGAGAGTAAACACAAAAGACAAGAGGAAAAGAGAGTGAACTGAACAAATGGACAAATCATTGAAATGGAAAGGAAAGTGTCAAATCCATGATATAAGACAATTTCATGGAGCGTTTGCTGCAATAAATGATTATTTTGATCAACTTTTATGGTTTTCTCTCTAGAAAAATAGAAAATAGTGAAAAACATCCACATCTTAAATTCCTGGGACACAAGAAGACATATTCATATATTTATATTGTGTGTGAAGTCCAGATGTGTGCCCTGGAAAATATCATCGTCAATAATAATTTATTCTTTTTTGGTTCACGTTCTTCAGGTTTCTTGGTCATGTCGGAACCAGAATGCAAACCACCAATCTTCAGTGCTTTGTGAGTTTATAGTGAACATATCCTCACTGTTTATAGAAAACGTAATCCCCACAATTCCCCATGACCTCAGATCAGCCAAAAGATCCTGGGAAACTTCTAAAACACGAGCAAAGACTCTCTGAGTGACTTCGTTCTGGCTTCGTCACACAACATGCAAAGAACAGTTGCTCGAAAAACGCAAATCAGACGTGTTTGTGTGGATGAACAATGAAGTCTAACTGCGTTTAACAGTGAAATGCTGCTGTTTTTATGAACACCTTGTTTTTACATACAAGATTTACACACACACACACACACAAAGGCGATTTAGGAAAAGCCCAGTATCAGGGACAAAGAGACCAAATGACACAGTTTAGTACAGATGCAGTCCAATTGGAGTCTGAGCCTCAGGCCTCGGGTCTCAGGTCTCCAGCTGTTTGGAAGGATCACATTCAATATTTAACCAGTCATCTGAATCCAAAGACAATCCGACGCTTCCATTCCTTCCAAACAACAAGTGAAAGCTTGTGAGTGGTGCATTTTCATTTTTGAATCAGCAAGCGGAGCACTAAAGAGCTCACGGAGGCTGAGGTAATGGACTGCCTCATCCTCAGCGCGCATAAAAACGTCGGCGTCGCCGCCTGGCAGTGAATCAGTCACGCTAAAAGTGATACGGTCTCACTTCTTTGTCCTCTGAGTATATGGACCTGTAAAAACACACTTTTAGCATCAGTTTAGGTGTTAAATGCCTTCAAACGTTCTGCGTGTGCTTTACAGGGGACGACGGAAGCAAAGTGAGAAGTTACGAGGATTTGTGCGTCTCGGGGTATTTTGCTCTTGTGCCACTTGTTTCACAGCAGCTGCTGCTTTGGGCACCGAGCCCGTTTCCTCTTTTTGTCTCACGCTCTCTCTCCCTCTCCTTCTCTGTTCACTTATTCCTCGCAGCCAGATAAAGAGGCCATATTTCCCTCTCTAGCTGCCGATCTGCCGCTTTATCACGCCTCATAAAAGACAGGCGCTTTTGCCGCAGTGCGAAACGCCGGCGCGCTCCTCGTTCCTTCACCTTGTCCACTGTTCATTCCCCATCTTTCCAAAGAAACACTTTGAAAGTGAATGTCTGTTCCTTTGCTTCTGGCATTTTTTTTACTTTCTTCCTCTTTCCTTCTCTCTCATGGCATTGCCTCCAGTCTTTCTGTGTGTGTGTGTGTGTGTGTGTGTCCCATGCATTGGTAGCCTGCTGTAGCCGCTCCATATGCCGGTGGCTTACGCGCAGATAGCTGGAGACACTTGGCTGAGCTGAATGGAAAATAAACGTCCGCGCTCGTAGCCGGGACGCAGACACACAAATCAATCACACACAGTCGCGTGAGCGCCACAGCTGCAGTGGGAGATGAGGTGTGAAAATGTGTGTGTGACACAGCATCGGCAGTCAGCATCTGTGTGTGTGTGATCAGCGAGAAGGCTAATAATCTCCTCCAAAGGTAAAGTGTGTTTCTGAGCCAGCGTGAGTCATTGCTTTCATTACCGTCACTTTTTATTCATCCACTCGACGTGACTTTCATTTGAGATGAAAGAAATGTGTGGCACAGTCGAGAGATGCCCCCCGTACGTTGACTGTGACCATATTTGTCAAATACTTGCTTGTTACTACAGGTGAGGTCTCTATTCAGAAGATGTAAGAGGAAAAGCACAGCTCACAGTTTGGAGTTTATCCCATGATTGCACTCCTTAGACACGAGGCCTGCAGGTGAAACTCACCAATCAGGTGCCAGAATAACATCTTTCATTGATCTCCATGAAGATATTGTTGTTGGACAGCAGCACATAGTTACGCAGAACCTGGAGTTTAATCTAAAGTTGATGAGACATCATCTGAGACAATGTGTCCATCCGCCAATCTGCTTTGGTCCAAAACTGGATTTACCCTTTTTAAGTCCAGCTCTTCTCACCACGGATACATCTAACATCAGGATGGAAGATTTCACAATGACTTCCAAACTGTTGGTGAGGTCATCGTGGTGTTGACCTTTGAGCACCAAAATCTAATCCGGTCAACAACAGTTCAAGTCCAGGTAGAAGTTTGTGCCAAACAAATCTCAGTTATCCCACGTCAACACATGCAACTGCAAATAAACTTGTCACATTTTTGATTTATTTATAAATGAATGTGTGTATGCCACATGTACGTTTGTACTGTGATTATAGTTATGCTGTGTGCTAATATATCTTTGAGCATTGTATGACTGTGTTGAGGACCAACTGAGTTTTATACAATTGTACATGTTCAAAATTTTGTTAAAGCTCCTTGTATGTTGTGTTTGTGCAGTGTAATGTGTATCTCACCCAGCGGGGGGCAGTGTGTGACCAGGATGTCTGTGTTGTCTGGGATCTGGTTCCACTTGTCCAGCAGAGCCTGACCCCGCGGCAGGTTGAAGCCCCAACCATAGTACCATGGCTGCCTGCACATGCAAACAGACACACAGAGGAAGAAATTTATGGTTAAGACACCTTCAGAAGTACACGATGATAAAACAGAGAGAACCCAGTACACAATCTTCATCACTCATAACTACAGTACTGTGCGAACTGAAGCAGTCACTGCACAACTGCTCACAAATCTAATCTAAAATACAGTAATCTGACTCAATGCCCCCGATGACTAAAGCACAAATCAACAAAGAAATGTTTATGATGATTCATTTGATTTTTTCTAAATATAAATTAGCATTTACAATGTCTTCACAGTAGCAGCAAACATCTGGGGTCAATAAAGGACATGTCCACTTATTTTTCACTGTATGAACACTGCTGCAGGTTTAATTTGCTGTGATTTAAATGATCCATCCACTATGATAGTGGATGGATACTAAAGTGATAGGGACTAAAATTCGCAGTCCTCCACCGGTATGGTACAAAATGTATTCAAAAGTTTATAGGAACACAAAATGGCTGTGTGGTGCTTTGAAGTTGTCTACACATAGACAGCAAAGTCCACGAAAGGGCCCGTGTAAAATGAGAAAGTTAAAATGAGGCTTCTATGTTTGCGTCACCAGCTGTTCCTGCTAGGACGTGGACAGCTAAATGTAGCTAGAAAAACTTTGTTTGATTCATTCTGACTGAGGTCTCATATCAGCTTTAAGGCCTGTGTATTTTGGCCCTGAGGATGTGACCTCTCTGTTGCCAAGTTACATGTCATTTTGACTTTTTGGTCTTTTTACAACCGTCAGCTTCTTTCTCCTTAGCTTGTGTGGTTTGACCTGTAGGTGAGAAGCTACCCGGGGGACTTAGGAAGAACATGTAGTGGAGGAATCAAACAGATCTCAGCGTGGGTTAGATAGATAAAACATCCCCTTGATCACAGTTTGCCCTGGAACACTCTACGACTGGAAGACGGGGGAAGAAAAAGAAGAGCAATGAGGTAAGAAGTGGAGAGCCTTGATGGCTGGGGTCCGTGTCCCTTTATGTTGATAGCGGACGCCTCAGCCGTTAGTTGAGTGACGGAGAAGAAATTAACATGTCTCTTACAATCTGTACTCCGATCCATCTTTTTCTCCAACACACCACACACACGCGTGTGTATGTGTGTGTGTGAGACCACAGTCGTCAACAACCGCCGCTACACAGCCTGTCTTTATTTTTTTTAAATTTTCGAGTGCAGTCACTTGAAACGCCAACTTTATCGCCATGGCCGCCGACGTGTCTGTGCTCAGTGAAACATCAGATGGAATTTTTTGAATAATTTTGTGGTGTGTGTGTGTGACATGAATGGAGACAGGGGGGGAGGGGGCACCGTGAAAGGCGTGAAGACGTAGGAAGAAATGCTTGTCTCTTTTCCCCTTCTTCCCCTTCAAGGAATAAAGCTTAAAACGCTGACCCTGACCCGCCACAGAAAAGGTTGGTCAAGTGCACATAAGCAATGCATCATGGGAGACCGTGTCCTCTTTTAGTTACAGGGCACGTGAATAAAACCCCCTCACTTCCTGAACATCAGACACTAAAAATTTGACGAATGATCTGACGCTGTCCATGAACACAACTTCAATAATTTACACAGCGAATATTAAAACATTTAGACTCGCCTCAGCATATTAATAAGGTCTGCGGGATGTAATATTCATGTCCATCCTAACATGGACATTTCAATTAAAATGCAATGAGCTTGGCAGGGCGATTGATGCTCCTGATTCAGCCAGTGTGAACAGAGGGATGGAGCGAGAGCAAAGGACAGATGGTGAGGATCTTCCCCCTCAACCAGTGGTTTATTCTAACAGAGCAAACAGAAAGATTTATAAGGATGGAGAGAATTAAGATGAGATGGAGTGATTACTAGGCGGATGGGATGAGTAGCTCATCTCAACTTAAAGAACTGTACTGTGTCATTTTAGTAAAGTGAAATTATATTTGGAATTAGATTCCTCCAGATCCCCTCGACTGTCTCCTTAGCGGTTCAATACAAAATTTATTTATTACATGCACCTACTGGCCTGCCAGTACAGTAGGTACTGAACTATTGGTATTTACCCCTAACTGATCCACCAAGAGCAGTTTGAGGCATCTGAGGCACAGCATCTGTTCTGGGTAAATGGGATGACTTTGACACTGAATTGATATTAGCCTCCTGTGGAAAACACTACTATAGAATCTGACCACATGTTAAAGTAAGACACTGTATTCCCACAGTAGCACCATCATCTATGTGCAGCTGTCCAACAACATCTTCTCCAAGCGGTTTAATAAAATACTTTCAAGTGTGTTCAGACTATTCTTACACCACACTGTTAAATTACTCGGTACAATCAATCATTCTCCATACAAGTGTTAAACTACACTGTAAAATGTGAACAGTTGTGATTTTAAAAGGCTCATGTGAAAATGATAATATGATCATAAATTGAACTGGTTTTAACGTCGTAATGGACAGAAGTCCGCATGGACACTGTACAGGGCCTCATGCCCACCAAGCTGTGATGCACTGAGTTCAATACTGACCATTAAAACAATGCGGTGGTAGTTAATGTTGTGGCTGATTGGCGTACAGTCTTCTAAAGCACAGAGTTCCTGTCACATCCTCAAATTGAAAAAGTTTTACATTTTAACTGAGATCAAAGAAGAAGAAAAGAACATCATTACCTCAAGTTTGTCATCCAGTATCCCTAAAACACTGATGATCCAGTCTATCATTTTGTCAACTGAGGATTACAGTATGCTCTCTAAAGCATCTCCAGCTTCTTTTAATTTTGTGCTATCAATCATTCTGTAAGAGAAGGCGTCTCTCTCTTTCAAACGCTTTATATCTCATTTTGCAGCGAGCCTCTTCACGGTGTCCACCATGCCAAGAAACCTGACTGTAGGCGTCTCCATCACAGTTACTAAAAAGAGCTAATCTCTCGCGAGGGATTGACCGTAGCTTCCCTCTGTGAGTGAACTACTCCTGTGTTTGCTGAGCAAACCTGAGACTAACTGGATGTAATTCCACATATAATATTCTAGCTCCAGAATTCGCATGTTTTCATAAGGTAGGAGATTACAATGGTACAAGTGATTTGTGTTAACTCAGAGGAGGAGATTCAGGCGAAGTGTGGAGCATATTAAAGATTGTGTTAATGTGCTGGGTTGGTATTTGTTATGGCTTTTAAAAAATGGAGAAACAGATGTTTGAGCGCTCAGTCCCCACAGGCACATCTTCAGACTGCACAACCAGAACTTTCTAAAAGACACACACAAACACAAAAACATGCTCACATCTTAAAAACAAATGGAAAAGTCCAACTTAACACTTAATCTAAACCAGTGATTCCCAACCTGGGGGTCCCGACCTCCACAAGGGGGGTCGTTGACAGATGTAAAATATGAAAAGATGAAAAATATGGGTCCCTTGGAAAAAAGGTTGGGAACCACTGATCTAAACTCTGCTGAAGCTTTAAGCACAAACAGGTCAATAGACATTTTCTTAGTGTTTGAGTTTGCATAACTAACACACACACTGATATCACTGGATTAATTCAATTAATCATTGAATACCTCTGCCGGAGGCTCTAAGCACACATGCCTCCATTCTCTCCGTCCATTTCCTCCTCTCCTCCTCCACTCCTCATGTCTTTTCGATGCGTTACTCCATCCCTTCACTGCAGGGAGTGTTAGCGGGGGGGGGGGGAACCTGCTGCCAGGAGCGCAGCCTGCTCTCTAAGCGGCTGCCTTCTGTGTGTGACAGGGATATTGATGTGATTTTTAAAAACCACATCACCAGAGAAGGTCCTCTGAGGTCCAGTAGAGTAAAGAGCAAGACACTCTGGAGTCTCTGAAGTCTTCATCTTATGTATTTTATTATCAAACCAATTGTTTTGACTGATTATTTTGGCTGATTCGGAGCAACACAGCTTCCTGTAAATAGGCAACTGTGGCTCAGGAGGTAGAGCAGTCGCCTGCCAATTAGAAGATTGGTGGTTCCATTCCCGGCCTCCTTCAATCATATGTCGAAATGTCCTTGGGCAAGACATTGAACCCCAAGTTGCCCCCGGTGTGTCAGGTCAGCTGCATAGCAGCTCTGCCATCGGTGAGTGTGTAAGGGGGTGTTTGTGAATGGGTGATTGAGAAGCAGTGTAAAACCCTTTGAGTACCACTCTAGGTAGAAAAGTGCTATATAAGTGCAGACCATTTACCACCAGGCAAATCCAATCCCAGCATTCTCTCTCTTTTATCTCTGGGTTTGTTCTCCACCAACAGGAGAGTGTAAATTTAGCAATCTCTCATGCTGATTCAATTACTTCCTTGTCCATCTCCTTCCACCACACACTGATTATCAGATAAACAACACATGTATGAAAAGCAAAAACAGCCAAATGTTGAACTCAGAGCATGTTGTGTATATTTACATATAGAAATAATAAACAATAATGATGATACAGTAAAGACTTGCTTTGCCCACTTTCTTCTAGCGATTTACTATAGTCACTACCAGACACCACACTCCATAGGACTTTTTCTTTCCCCTATTGGATGAGCGGCCCAGCAACTGATATCCATTTTCTGTCCACATAAAATACTTGCATGGCCATTGAACTAATGTAGCCTGCATAGAGTACAAAACAGTGACTTTAAGTACTTTGAGCAGTACATATTTATCCATCCATCCATCCTAACTGCTTGTACTCCGAAGGGTCATGTCAGTGCTGGAGTCCACCCCAGTCATTCGCTGAGAGGCAGGGTACAACATAGACACCAGTCTATCACAGGGAGACACACAGAGTCTCACATTCCCACCTATGGGCAATTTAGAGTCATGTTTTTGGATGGTGTGAGGAAGCCGGACCCATGAATTTATATCAGGTTCACTTAGAATTATTGATATATATAAGACTGTACTTATGTACAGCTGCATTGTGGGATATTCACAAATCAAATTCCAAATGTTTGAAATTGAAATTCAAGCTCAACATTCACTATATTTTCTAATAGTCAACAAATTCCAAGAAAATATCAAGCAACAGTGAATATCCCTTATAGGAAAGCACTCCTTCTTTCTCTATGAGTTGTTATCTGAATGTATTCAAATAAACCGGCCACACTGTTTCACATGCTTCTTCAACACAGAGTTATTTTACTCTGTACTCACCATCCTGCTGCAACAAATTCCTTACCATAGAGCACGGACTATTCTCTCTATTTTTTAAAATATAAACTTTGCTAACTATTGAGCCTTGTATATATTTGTGAGTTGTTGGGTTCAGAAGGTTCAGGAGGATGAAATACACGTAGTTGGTTATGAGATTTTCACGTGATTTACTGACATAAAATCATAAAGCCAGAATTATCCATGAAATGTAGAAAAACAAACCTTGCACAGAACATTGTAAAATTATATATATATATATATATTTAGCCGTACTGAAACGCTAGGACGAATTGACAACAATATCCACATGTACACTAGTGTAGCACATGCTTTCATACACACAATAAAAAGAGATCACAAATTCATAGGTTGAAAAGCGAGGATAAACAAGAGGACGTGAGAAAATTAGAACTAAAGAGGATTACTGTACCAACAATTAACCCATCCTAATGTGTGGTGCTAATCACTACACGCGTCGACGCAGTGAAAACACCCAGCCATGATCACCTCTGCTAGATTTAATTAACTACTCATGACTTAACAACCCTAATAACAGCCAGGGAGGCAGGAGGCTGGAGGGGAGGGGGAGTAAAGCAGAAGGGATGCACACACATGCTTTTGTGGTGGCCATGCAGCATGACATATGGTGCAAATGTATTTTCAGCAGGTAAAAGTGCTTGCTGGTCCACAACAGAAGCCTGAGGACTGGGTTAACACACTGCAGCGATGTGCTCCTCTTTTACAATTCATGGTAAAGAACTGACACAGGATGATTTACTAACATCTGACCCAAACTCCTCCATAACTGCTGGAATGTTGTTCATCCAGGGGCGATGCTAGAGGGGGGTCATGGGTGGCACAGGCCACCTATGAAGGTAAAAAATCATTACATAGAGGACTAATAAAATATGAGGCTGAAATAAATCTTTATTATTGAAATACAATATGTGTATATATAATAGTCACAATTAAAAATAATTGTTATTTAATTATAAGATCTATTTTTTATTTTTTCACAATACAATTCAATGTAAGTTCCGATGTGGTTGGGATAATTTACATCCCCAATTATAATATTACTTGTTTATAACTTTATTAATAATCATCATCATTATCAACTCCTAAAAACATTTTGTTTTAGTATAACTACAGGGACAAATGAATCTGGTAAAAATGATTGATAGATTCTGCAGAGCCCCAAATATTTAATAAAATTATTCTGTAATTATGTATTAAATTATGTAATATTAATGGAAGAAATTTTGGACGTTTCTATATTTAGGAGCACTCAGAAAGTCTCTTCACGGTTTCCTTGCTGTCCTCAATTGACAAACTATTAAAATAAATGTCTAAAAATCTTCCTAAAAAGGTTTGGGGATCGAAAGAGCTTCAGGGACATTGTTAAGCTTGGCAACTGACAGTCTTGAATATATTTTCATAATTTAATAATATAAGTTTTGCCTCAGTCACAATGAGTCTTGACATTTTGCAGGGGACCAAAAATTGACTGATATATGTTGTGGTCAAATAGTGTAGCGTCTTAGTAGTAAAGTAATGTTAACGTGAAGCCAGCACAGGGCTGATAATGGAATACTGTGGAGTCCTTGTCAGCGACTGAGCAGTTGAGTTTGGAGGAACTCAGAAATGTGCTACAACAGCATTAACATTACCACCTACCTGCTTGATTGCACTGTTTAAAGGAACGCGGTGTAACAGTTGTCCCTACATTGTAAACATGCAAGCAGAGCACTTGAAAAAGGTCTAGACCATTGACGAGAGCCTGTAACAATCCGTTCTTCTGACCTGATGTCAACAGAAGAGACAAAGCAAAAATCTACTTAAAATCTTTCTCTTTTCCTTTTTCCGGAGGTTCAGCCCCGTTTTCACAGAGATGACCAGCAAAAGCAGATGCTCCCACAGCACTGCCTCTTCACTCTTCATCCACACAATGGGATTAGTGGCATTCGTTTTAGCAAATTTGATGCTTATAAGTCAATGGACGTTGGCGTGCGTGACACGCAGTCGTGTGCAAATTCAAAATGTGCACTAGTGCTTCGCCGCTCACAAAGCTACATGGCGAGCATGTGAGAGTTTGACTGCATTGGCCCATTCAGCACAGTGGGGAGCCGAGTTAGAGAGACACAGACAGAGAACAAGTTGTTTCAGATGTTGCAAAGAGACAGTTCTTCAATTGAATTATTTATTTTGACTCAAAACCACTGCAGACACACACTATTCAGCTCCCCATTCGCTCACAGGCTTTGATGTTTAATTGTGGGCTAGCGCACATGCGAGTCGGCCTGCCATAACGGGCTCCTGCTCAGCAGGAACACAGAGACGGGACGAGAGACATGGAGAGAAGAAAAGAGGACGGGGAGGGGAGAAAGTAAACAATGCAGGAACTGCAAATTGAATCAATTAACGGGGAGAATAAGTGGAAAATAGATGAAGATGAGGAGTGAAGACGGATGGGAGTGAGCAGGAAGAGAAGCAGTGAAAGAGGGAGGGACAGAGCAAAGATGGAGAGGAGGACAGCACCGGGAGGCAGAGTATATCTGATGCTGACAATAGGGAGGATTAGAGATTTGACACAGACTAGCCTACAGCGCCCTCCTCATGTACACCGTATATGTGTATCCATCTGCTGATGAAGGTCCAAAGTTCCAGAACATGCACCTTTTCACAACAAACTGTTCTTTAAACTCTCTTTGGGCGTGACTGAGTGTATAGGTGTGAAGTGAAAGGTAAGGCGAACTGCAGCCATGTAGAGAAGTCGAACAAAGGTTTAATGAACCATAATAAATTGCTGTATATTTCATTGGTCTAATTGCTGCAACTGAGCCTTTGCTAAAGCTGTTAGTTCCACCCGTGCATTTGCTGCTACCTTGTATCACACAATTAAAAAATGTTTTGTTCCTGTGAAGAATGCTGAGGATGCTAAATCCTTCGGGCACCATAAAGAGCTGTCAGGATTCAGTTAACAACATTCATTTAAAAAGCCGTACTGCTCGTCATTTGTGTCTACAAATAACATAGTAGTACCAACTAATATTTTTACTTTCAGAACCTAATCACAGTTGGTCTTTTAACTTAGAATAACGAGTTGACTTCATTTACTTCTGAAAGTTGACTAAACTCATTAGATTCAAGTTTGAAAGAAACAAAACTAGCATGATAGTAGACTTCCCAGCATGCATTGTTTGTGAGTTAAACCTCTCCACAGACTTCTTCCTTGTTGTAGTTAAATATAACTATGACAGAGGCTGAATCTAAATCACCCAAGGGAAGCTACCCTTTCATTTTCTGTACAGTCCCATCTAGTCATAAGAATTCAAAAATTCCATTTCTTTTTTCCCCGGCTTGCTGCCTGTTGATAAAAACCTGTACCAGTGGTATTAAGTACAAGCTTAAGATGCTCTTACTACAAAACCCTAATTTCCCAACGTTTGCCAAAAGCACCTACATGCAACAAGAAAACAGCTTCTTAAAACACAAAATGAATAAGACTTAACACATCAGGGGGCTGATGAGGTGCAAGGGGAGCAGAGGGATAGAAAGAGCATCTGGTGTGTTGGATTTGAGTTGCACTGCTCCTTTAATCTGCCCTTCCTGTGGCCTTGCTTCTACCTGTGTGGCGGTGATTGTGTCTTCACCCCCCCCCATTGCCTCTCTGCAGAGAGGCAGATTGTAGACATGTTGGCCCTCAGTGTGACTTACGTAAGTCGTAGCAGGTCTCAGGGCACACACACACACACACGTGGGTCTTCCTATGGTTGTGAGGACAGACACTAGCCAACATGTTTATCTACGGTTGTGTGGGCAGATTCCAGCTCAGTACCATTGCTGTGAGGACATTTCAGACGTTTGGAAATCTGTGTAATAGTGTAAATGCAGGTAAGAGATGAGTGCAGCGGGGGTCTCAGACGATCGTGGCAGAAGGATTAGAAGACTGTCAGAGCTCTGATCTACACACAGTGTTGTACTAGACACTCCACTGATACACTAGCACGCACACACACACACACACACACACACAGACACAGACACACACACACACAGCAGTGGGCCCAGTTGGGTTTAGTTTGCTAGTGTGTGTCCAAGCTTCCTGTGAATCCTGGACAAGGACACTGTGGCATCACAGAGCCCATCTGTGGGACAGAGAGTGAGGACATCTGTCCATTTCACACACAGACACACGCATGCACACATACACACTCTCTTTCCCCCTCTCGCCGTCTTACATACGCAAAACCAGAAAGAGCAGGCAAGCTTCATCAAAGAAACAGTGAGAAGACACAGAGACACACTACACAGCAGTGTTTCCCTGGTCTTTGAGTGTGTGTGTCCGCTTACTATACTGTCGGCGCACAGCTGTCCTCATTCACAGCTTTCACACTCGTCAGCACCATTACACACACGCACACGCCATTTGCACGTGTGTGTGTTTGTGTGTGTGTGCGTGTTGTAGTACAGCAGATATTCATCAGGCAGGCAGATGCTGTATATTGTACACACACACACACACACACACACGCACACACACACACAACACGTTTCTATAACAAAGGTTTTCCAGCTGCAGGAGGTAAAGACGTGAGGCAAAGTAAAAGGGACAGGTGCACGCAGGTGTTCCACAAACAACAGGAGGTTAGTTATGGCAGCTCGGCTGCTCATTTGACCTCCCCACTCAAGGCTGTTAGGGTATTTTCACACTCTTAATGCCTGACTACTCGAATTTGCATCAAAAGTCATTCAGTCAAATTGGAACACAGACAAGATTCACGCAGGACTTTCCATTAATTATTTCCTTTAATCACCTTTAAACACCTTCAGCTTCCATAACAAAGGTTTTCCTGCTGTGCAAATGTTGCAGCAGAGTGATGCTAGATACTGCTACAGCTTATGTAGTGTGAGGACATCGTCATCGACAGTGAATCGTCCATGAGCCCCAGGATTAGTGGTCTGACTCATGGTTGTCATTGTGGTGAGTTCAGTGTCCCCAGGCAAGTCTTAAATGCAGCTGCCTGTCCACATTTCATCATGGGGATTAATGAAATATGTATTATCACCATTTTTGTCACATGTCAGTATGACCAGAAGGATCCGTGAGAATAAGATTTGTGCTGTTTGAAGCCAGAAACCTGTGAATTCGATCTACCTTCATCTTCTCAGACACACAGATTCCATTCCCAAGTTTCCATTTCATTTCCCGAGTGCTTTCCCTGGCAGCTGCCTCCCTAAAAAAAAATAACAGCATCACCATCACACCACCTTTTTGTCACTTACCACGTCCGTCCATTCATCTATACCGCGCATCTATCCGTCCACCCATTCCCAAGGCTGTAAAATCAGCTTGTTTGCTGAAATGCTGAAACATCACATCTGAGTGTGTGTCAGTTGCGCACACTCACACACAGACAGGTCTCAGTCTCCCTGATGTTTCCCATTTTTAATAAAATAAAGGCTGTTGTCAGGGAGGGATAGCATGTTTGATGAAAAAAAAAGCAGAAGGAGGCTTTTGGGATGAGGAACGATGGACCAGCAGACAAAGAGAAAGATGCAGAGCAGGAAGAGAAAGAGGGGGAAAATCAAAGACAAGAGCAATGAAAGCGAGACGGGCACAGAGAGGGGAAAGTGGGATATCATTGGACAAGCAGAGGGAAGGAATCATACACAGGATTAGTGACAGATGAATAGTTGAGTCCCATGTTCTGTTCTCCTTCACTTCCCCGACACTCACTTCCTCCTTCTCTCCATCTTCCCCACTCACCCACTGCTTTTGCTTTCTCGACAAGTTTCATGTCAGAAAAGCCACAAGTGACTCCCAAGAAATAGCACCTCACATACTGCAATCTCGCTTCAGCAGATTTGCTCCAACAGGGATGGTGATCCCTCGGTATATAACTGCAGACAATGTCACACGTCAGACTCAAGATTTGCTTCCTTCAGGTATTGTCTAGAAACATACAGCATATTCTTTACTCAGATTCACTTAATTCTAAAGGCTGGAACTGAACATTGTCAGAAGCCGTGTAGGGACTAATGGGATCGCTGACTTTTAATCGTGCTCCCTGTTCTACAGTCATAAAACAAATCCTAACATGAGTTTATTCAGTAGTGTGTTACACTTACAGACACTGAACAACACAGGACGTGGCACCTTTTGTTTCAGACGACTTCAGTTTGATTTGATCTAAAGTATCATAAAAGAAAGAAAGGACTGGTGCACTGAGCAACATTCGAATAGGCAGGCCAAGGGAAGCAACATCTGAGGTCCCATCATTTACTCATATAGTTTATGTATTCCTTTGGTTGAGATCACAGCAATCTCTGTGTTGTTACTGATCGACTGCAGTCATGAGTAAAAGAAACCTGGTGATCATCAACCGCAGACCGTCCACTGTTCAACTCATCCCACTCCTCTGTAAGATCACCCTCTGAAGGTGTCCCTCAACTAATATGAAGGTATCAGTTTTCAGTTTTACAGATTGTCCTGTTTTGTTGGAGATGTCCTTAAAGTGACCTCAGAAATCCCCTGTAATCTGGAAGCAACAACGACCCAAGACTGTGGAAATCAAGGCCTTGGTGTTTGCAGTCAAAGAGGTGAAGATGAAAGATGAATGCTGTTTAATCAAGGTTTGTGGCTTTGTTGAATTTGGCGAAGCACCATCTTTTAAGGACTCTGTTCAGAAGCATAACTTGTGGCCACAGTCAGTGCAATGCTGCACTTTTCATCTTCATTTCAATACAAAGAAAGCACAAACTCTAGTAATGCTCACAATGCTGACACAGAATACTTCAGTCAAAGTGTTGTCTAGATGAATTGATCTACACAGTGATGAAACCAACAGGCTGAAAAATGTCTGTTTGACTTCAATGATGATTTCCTACTTTGGGCCCATCTCATGCACCTAGTAAGTGGATGAGAGCCATTTTCATTTCACAGTGAAATACAAAGGCGTAAATAAAACGGCACGAATCACTGTAAACAGTACCGGCGACATGACAAATGCCACATGGAACATGTGACTCGCCGCAGTCCCTCGCCACTGACAAGACTTACTGTCAAGAAACAAGACAGCAATAAACAGGGGTTGTAGGAAAATGTTTGCGCTGCTCCCCTGAGCGAGCAGTTTTAGACAATCCCCACCAACACCAACGCCATACTCTCCTCCACACTGCACACACCGCTCGGCAACACCCCCAATCTGCTGGGCTCGGCAGCAGGAGGGAACTGGAATGTGACAAATCAGTCGGGACCCTGGCAGTCAACTTCATGCCCGGCGATAATGAGCTCCCGTCGGAGACGACTCTCACAGGGATGGAACAGCGATGTGGAAAACATTAACGACGAGCTTATCGGCCAAAGTGGAGTGTGTGAAGAAATTTTAAAAGAACAAAAAAAACCTAAAAGAAATGAAAGTCATCTTCTCGTGGTAGAGTGTGAATACAGGAGGAGGGAAAGGGTACACGGAGGAGGAGGAAGTGATCTGAAGACAGGCAGATGGGCAGACAAACATAACCAGGAAGAGAGGATGAGCGCAACAGTCTCTGTGGAGGCTCGGAGCGTGGGCTGGATGTGCACGGGACGAGGACGTGCTGAATCAGAGCACATGGTTTCAGCGTATGGCAGGTGCAGGCTACAGCATGCGTGTGTTTGCAGAGCAGGTGGGTGACGTGCAGCGTCGTTTGGAGAATAGAGCTGTAAAGGCGACAAAGACGGCCTGAATCAAGCCTAAGAGAAAATACTAGGGGAAAAGCCTCCAATACAGTTCCTGCACTGCATACTTACTACAAACTGTATTGGTTAGTGCGGCTCCTGAACACTGGAGACACACTACAGGGTTTACCTCATGTTCATGATGGTGATGATGGCCGTGACCTTTACAGCAGACATTTTGCTTTTGGTTTCGCTAGCTTCCTGTGACAGACATGTCACATTCACAGTACGTTCAGCAGAGAACGCTCTCAGGGACTGTAGTAATAATGGCTATGATGAGAAAAGGTGAGCAGGTTAAGGTGGACCTAAAGTGGACTTTAACGCAAAAGACCACCTAGCACTTCTGCTCTTTACATAATTATGTTCATTATGTAATAAACCAAATTGTTTAATCTCATAAAACAAAAATATTTAAACAGTGGATCTTGTTTGAATCTTGAATCATGTTTTTAATTTCAGGTTTAAGAACCTACTATGATGCATCGCAACAGATAATTAAAGGGTTTAAATTTGTTATATCGATTCGAAAACAATGCCCCCAAAATAATCTTGCATAGGGCCCCCCACAGACCCAGAAACGGCCCTTGGTTTTACTTAACGAGACCATTCCATTCAGGTGTGAGGTGAAACTAACCTGGAGGATAAATCTGTGACCACTAACCAACTTACCTCAGAATGAAAAAGTTCTGTGGACAAACGTCTTTACCAAAAGAAAGAAGTCCAGTTGCCATGACTCAACCTTCTGACAACTTTACCTGGTTGAATGAGACTCTTCACAGACTTTTACAGTGTGTGTTACCAATTGCTAACTATTTCTTATGCATGACCTGCAGCTAGTTTCAAATACTGGCATGTTTTTCATTGCAATCAAGCAGTGGTGGAGACTTGCTTGAGAGCAACATTCATTTCTTATTTTCCCACATTCTTTCCTTTCCCCTAAGCTCGTCCTTTACGTTGGCCACACAGTACAAACAGACCCAGCGCCTTGGTGTTCCAAGCAGCTGGATAACTTTCGGCCTTCAAACAAGCCTCTACAAAATGTCACAGGGAGGAAGGGGAAGAAATCCTTCTCTAACTCGTGTTATCATGTCTGGTCTACCGCATGTGACATTTTACACAACTGCCAGGACGCCTCCACCCCACTCGCCTCCCCCTCACTACTATAAGCTAAGGGATAATGAAGGGCCATTTAACTCGCATTTAGAAGTGCTGGGGGAAGCATATTTGTCCCTACCTGTTCTAAATAATGACCAATTACCATGGAGTGTGAGGTGGGCTTCAGCACGGTGGATGAGACGTCTCAGACAGCGAAAAAGCTGTCACGGGCGGGTGGCTGAGGGTTGTACAGGAGGGTTTAGGCCTCTAATTGGAGGCAGATTTCACACTGATTTTTCTGATGATGCTGCAGCATGAATGGTTAGAGAAGGAGAAAAAGAAGGGGACAGAAAGAGGAACAAGGAAAGGAGGGGAATATGAGGGTGTGACTAAGAAAAGAGCGAAAAGAGAAACAGGCAGACAGTAGAAGATGGTTTAAAATGGAACGAGAGCTGATAGAGGGTGGATGATATGAAGAAGGAATAGAGAAGAGAAAGAGAACAGGTCCCACTGTTGTTTGTCTTGCAGGGATAATATTCCACCAAAGTCTAATTCTGTCCATAAAAGCGGACTTCTTTTTTTTTTCCTTCCCTCCCGCAATGTGCCCCCCCTTCTTTTCAGAGTGATAGTTGCCTTGGCAACCATGGCAAATCCTCCTTTTCTCAAACAGATGTCCCATTTAGTTGGAAATTAGAATGTGTAAAAAAAACCCACGAGACGCAAATTATTTCAAAGTTCTCTGGTGGTGAGAAGGAAACGAGGGGGGGCGGAATCAAATATAAGAAAGGGAGGGAGTACCCCCTCACACACACATTCACACACGTCTTCCCCCTCCCCTCTTTTCCACTTGTCTCCTCTGGTCCTTGTGCTTCAGTGTGTGAATCGCAAAGATTATCCGGATCACTCGGAGCTGTTGGCCTCTTCCTGGGATGTAGAGGTGCTGTTGCGGGTGGTTTGCTGGGCAGTTGAGCAGAAAAAGGGGCGGCAGAGTGGCTTCTTCTCCTGAATCCAGCAGGGGCTCTGGAGTTGTGACTTTTGGGGCGCGGGTGGGGGGTGATGGAGGTGAGTGGGGGCATGGGGCGGGTTGGGGGTTAAGTGGCAGGAACCACAAGCCCAATGCCAACATGGCGGAAGGGAAACGCTGCAGTGAGAAGGAACGAGTTGCCCCTAAGGGAAATGTGGAGTGTGTCTCGTGTCCCTGCATGCTGGACAGTGTCTCACAACAGCCTCATTTAAGTCCAGTTGGATTTGAAATAATAACTTTGCCTTTCTTTGTTGTCTTCAATGCAAATAATCTTGTTTAACAAAACATAATGAAAGTAAAACAAGTCGTTTCATGTTGTGCTAAGTCACAAATAAAGTATGAATAATGATTTCTCAACAACAACATTTCAAATTCAGTCGTTTGGTTGAGATAATTGTTCTTGTTTAAAATGCAAATCAGTTCCTGGCAAATCACAAATTGTAACAGATTATTTGACACGATTAAAAGTAGTAATCCACCCTGAAACCCTTTAAGTACCTAAAGTAAAAAAAGCAGTGGCTGGCATGAGTGCTTGACTGGCACAATGCAAACAATGTGATGCTCTGCTGAGATATGATGCTCAGCAGCAGCAATCAGCAGCAAGAAACATGCAAAACAGTGCACACGCATCTGCACCACAGAGCGCGGGCTCAGTGGATCAGCTTCAACGCATTTGATCCAAAGAGACTTCCAATTTAGGTGGAATGTATTGTGTAGGTAGTATTTTTTTTAAAAAGAACACATTTAGTGAACAACAAAATCCCAGACATATCAGAATATAGAGATTTGTTTGTGTTGCTGCTCTTTCACACTCGGGTGGAGGCTGTGGACCAGCAGCACATAGTCCAGCTGCTGTAGCAGAGGAAATGTTCTGTTCTGAATCATACTCTTACTGAATGCGCACTGTTTCAGTGTTTACTTGACGTCCAGTCATTTTTGGTTGTTAGTAAGATGTCAGTTAGCTTATTAGTGGGGGAGCATGAAATGCTCCACACTATTGATATTCTCTTTTTCTCTTTATTAGTGGGGGAGCATGAAAT
>JAUMTR010000015.1:942159-959200 GCA_032270685.1 Microctenopoma stevenorrisi
TTAAAAAATATATATATATATATATATATATATATATATATATATATATATATTAAGCAATAATGCAGAAGACACACACGTGCAGTGTAACTACACTGTCATGTAGGGCAGCTGGTGCCTCGTACACTTTATTGAGATGGAGTAACATGTGTTTGCTGATAGTCACAAATGATAAAACAAACACAGACAAAGTGGCTTTTACATGGTCAGCACATACATAAGTCACATCAGCACTTACTCTTGTACACAACAGTGTTTTTTACTATTTTTAATGATTAACCAAGACTGTTGAAGTTGATAAAATCAATTAAAGTAGCTGGTTGCATTTCATTAATCAATGAGTTCACACCAGTTTGATTTGAGCTTTGAGTGCATAATTAAAAACTAGGGTCAGGATCCTCCTTGCAGGCTAATTATCTAGCTATATAAAATTAAAAGTTTTTGACTATTTAAGGCGAATAAACTTGGTACATGCTAAAATCCCGCTGAGCATCACACTTCTCTGGTGCTGGTTCTACCATTTGACTCAATAATAAAAATAAGGGCTGTGTTATTCTTCACACGCAGTTAAAGTCTCTGCGAATGCAGCATCAGACTACCTCTGCAGAGGAGAGACGGAGAGGAAGACGCAGGAGTGAGGGACAGCAGTGGGAATGAGTAAACGGGCTATGAAGCGTGATGGATGGAGGGATGTTGAAGGAAAGAAGTGATGAATACAGTGATAGACAAAGAGATGGCGAAAGAGAGAAGGCGTCAGACAGAAACGAAAAAAAGAGCCAGTTAAACAGAGACATATTGTTTTCCTTCTGTATTTTAATCACACGTTATTATTATAGTTCTTTAACCTTATTTATTTGGAGAATGTAATTTATAGTTACCTTTATTAAATTTAATTCATTAAATGTCGTTTGTACTTCGCAGCACGTATGGTTGTTTTTCTTTAATATTAGATCCCAGTAGAGTCGGGAATGGGAAAAAGGGAACGCAGCCCAAGTCACTGAACACTGAATTTCTCACAATAGTAATCCCCATATGATGCATCCAACCATTCCGAGAAAAGAACACGCTGTTCCATCTTTACTAAACAGGTTTATTTCTCTTTCCACTATCATCCCCCATTGTAACAGCAGTCCACACGTCTTCGTCACAAAGTCTTATATATTTACTCTTACTGTTGCTTTAGAACAGGGTGTCATACAGAGGTCAGAGGGTGGTGGTGGTGGGGGCTTGTAAGGGGGGGGGGTCAGTGACATAGGTACAGAGGTGTGGGCAGCAAGACCGGATCTTCCACATAAAGGAAGCTAATAGTGATTTGGAGGATTTGTCAGAGAAAACTCTGGTTACAACCAGTCTGATGAAGATTATACTGAGGAAGAGGAGCAGGCAGCTTTTCTAAACTGTCCACTTCTATATTTTATTTTCCACAAATGAAGGATCCTAAAATAAAAAATAATAGTTTGACAATGTCAGAGTGTTTTGGTTTGTTCCCGTTTTTGAACATTGCTGTTGAATTACCAGCTTAACAGTCCACACAGATTTTGAATAAACTTTTAGAGAACAAAGTGTTTTTATTCAGTAGTGCTGTGCTGGGTTTTTTGGGGGGGGATTGTCAGTGATGACAATAATACAGCTGATCCACCATCGCTGACAGGTTCTGCTGCCAGTGATGGCTCCACGGGAGGGAGATGCCTCAGCACCACACATCACTGTCGCAACAAACCTCATGATGTAACGCTGCCTTTCAACTAGACACGGAGGCAACAGGAGAGCATGTTGTGTAATGATTGAGAGGACATCTACTAACAGTAGAATGTTTTCCAGTGTGTAATATTAACCCTGTGACTGGCTGAGTGTAAAAAAAGATGAAGGAATAAAAAGAGAAGACTGGACTTCAGGTGAATGTTAACATGGGAGTAAACTGAATGAAAAAGCAGAAGTTAAAGAGAGGATAAGATAACTGAAAGAAGAATCACAGAAGGTAAGGAGAGAAGGATAGACGGAGGAGGTAAGGATGAAAGAGGCCTTCAGCTGCAGGAATAGAGCCCGAGGCTGTGTCTGTCTGATTGGCTCTCTCTTTCTTCCTGCCTGTATCATGACCCCTCCCTTTCTGCCTGCGCTCTTTTACCTGGCCTCCGCTGCAGGTGCCAGCATGTAACAAGTTAAAGGAGTGGCGTGCTTCACAAAGACATTCTCTCACTCTTTCCATATCTCCATCTCGTTTTTGCTGCGTTGCACCATCAGCACCCGTGTTTTCCCCCTCATCCATCCACTCCACACGCCTCTGACGCAGCTGACCCCTCACACTCCATTAAGCTGACTAGTGTTGCCAGTGTCTGTCCGCTCCTCTTGTTCTCCGTCTCATTGTCTGCTGCTGTTTCTCCGTTGCTCCATCTGGCTTCATGGGCCGTTTACTCATTCTCTCTTCCATCCCTGACTTCTACCTCCTCCTCTCATCTTCTGTAAAGGTTGTCTGGTGCTGTGCGCTTCTCAGCTGGCTCCTTCCCATGGATCACTTTCACATACAGACACACACACACCCATCACCTCATTTGCCCAACATGCCAGCCAGGACCAGGTCCTTTTTCTCCTGCACTCCATGGTTTCTCTCACTTTTCCCCTCCTTCTTCTCCTTTTTTTTCCATCTGGCTCCTGGTCCACCTCAGGCAGGTCTCCGCAGTGGCCTGAGCAATAAACTCAGGGGACCCTGCTATCACTGCAAACCAATTACCCAGCACTGGGGGTGCACACGCACACATTCTGCCCTAGGGAACCTTTCACAAAACACACACACACACACACATCATATTTCTATCTCATTATACTGACTCGCATTCATTTCTTACAGACTTTCTTATAGACATTTGTCCTAATCAGAAACATGCTGCTGTGCAAACACACCTCTCAACTTTACTGATTTATGTTAAGCTGTTTTCAGGAGCTTTGGAACTCGGGACTTCTCTACCCTTCACCCAAACCAAACACACCCCAAAACACAAGAAACCTGGTTTCCTATCTACAATGAGCGACAACAACCTGCACAGCACAAGCACCAACCTCAAACTCTGATTGGTTAGAACTCTATTCAGAAGCTTTTAGGAGTCACTGAGTATGCAACCACAGCTCCACATTAAATCAAACCTAATCTAAGAGGCGGCTGTGGCTCAGGAGGTAGAGCAGTCGCCTCAGTGGTGGTTCGATTCCCCGCCTCCTACGGTCAACTTCATATGTGGAAGTGTTTTTGGGCCAGACACTGAACCCCAAGTTGCCCAGGTGTCAGGTCAGCTGCATAGCTGCTCTGCCATCCGTGTATGTGTGTGTGTGTGAAAGCGGGAATGAGAAGCAGTGTAAAGCGCTTTGAGTACCAGTCTAGATAGAAAACCGCTATATAAGTGCAGACCATTTACCATTTAACCTTTCATGTGCAGTGCAGTGATAATGGTTACTCACCAAGGGGAGCCGTAGATCTTGAAGCCCCGCACGGTGACCTCTGAATCCTGCAGGTAGATGCAGTTAGTCAGCAGTGACTGGACGTTCTCATAATTCTCTGGCTTCAGCTTGGAGGCTGAGGGGAAGTAGTAGAAGTCCTGCTTGATCAGGTCAGCCATAAACTCCTGGTCAAAAGTCAACTCATGGTTCCCAGCAATTACTATCTTGATGTCATAGGGTAGGGTACCTAGCAGAGGAGACAGGAGTGGAAGAAAGGGAAGGGAGAAAGGGTGGGAGTGAAGAAGGAACAGAGGAAAAGAGAAAAGGGAAAGAAGATTAGAGTGAAAGGAGAAATGTAGGGAGGAGGACAAATTTGAGGAAGAACATAAACTAATTAAGAGAGAGAAGAGAAAGAAACATCAGGACATGGACTGACAGGGGGGAGGGGGGAGGGAAACATAGGAAGTAGTGGAAGACAAGGAGGGGGGGGACAGGGAGAAGGAAAATTGAGGATGACACAAAAGCCATCCCAGATTGTTTGGCATTCAAACAGTCTAGGAAATCCATTCTAGGAAATCTGTACATCTGTCTAAGCTTCCCTCCATCAGTCAGGGTCTCAACCCAGTGCACTGCCGTCTTATGGAAGCAGAACTGAACACATCCGTCAGGGAATCTTTATCTGGAGGAAAGATGAGGAGGGAAGAGCAGAGAAAGTGATGGCTTCCAGCTTTACGGCACACAATATTAAACATTTACCAACTACGACAACCATCTCTCCTTTTTATTTTCTTTCATCATCCTCTTCAAACGCCCCCCCCCCCCCCATTCTCTCTTCAGTATCAATGGCTTTAATTGGCTATTCAGAGGCTGGCACAGCAGGGAGCACAAGTGATCGGCGCCCATCACACCCGGTAGCGCCCAGCCCTTCCCAAACCTACGTCGAAGGGCCAGAGAGCCAGCACTGACAAACATCTGGAGGTCTGCTTTGTCCGGTAGAGTGGCCGACAGAGAGTTCAGTCACAATAGCTTTTACATTTGTTTTTATTGCTGGCGAGCAGGACAACGCAACATGCAGCTGAGCATCGCTTTGTGTGTCAGCACACGTGTGTTTGTGAGTGACTTTCCCACGCGCAGGCGCACGCGTTTGCATGCATCTGTGCGTGAATGTGTCACGCTAGTGAAAAGGGGTAATTAAACAGAGCTTTAGAAGAGGCTGACAACCCGGCAATTGCTCTGTCATAACAGCCAATCACAGCCTGGTGACAGAAGGAGAGAACGAGTGGGGGGGCAGAATGAGAGAGAGGAAGGAGACAGCGACAGAAATACTTTAGGAAGACCAAAAACCCTTGAGTGTGAAGGAGGAATAATAACAAGATGAAAGCAGCTGTCAGCGAGTGTCCTTCTCTGCAGTTTGGGCCCGGGCCGCCCCCTTTCTCCAACACAGCTCCCATTTGTTTGGCAGAAGGGCTTGTGTTTAGTTGTCAAGCACACACCAAAAAAGCCCCATAAATGAGGGGCTGCACCGCCACAAAGGCACACGGGCGCACACGCCACCGCACAATGAATAGATGTCTTCAATTCCTTTCTGTCAGACTTTGGCATCTGAATTGTGTGTGCTCCACGGATAAGCCCAGGTTGAAGGCATGCTGCACTCCAAAACACAAAATCTGATCATTTTTGATTGACCCCCATTGATGCTCGCAGAGCAACTGTGCACATAGTGATGTACATGTATGTCTTTCTTACACAGAGTCCTTTCAGTCAAACCTAACATGCGTGCACAGTTTTTGGTCTCCACCACCTCCTGAAGGAATGTGGTGCTCACCATGCTCACCAGCTAGCTGCTACCTTAATAAAGCAGTTATATACTGTAGCTACAAACAGTATACGAAAGGGTATTTGTTATATATAAATACTAATAGCAGATCCACTGAGCTTCTCTCATCTGCTTTGTAATCATGACTCACTATTTCGGATCATTAACTTTGTGTCTTCTCTTTTTTTCCTCTCCACTGTCTTCTGGTGCTGCTCAAGACGGACTGTTGGGTTTTCTACATTTTCTGTATATAGGTATATTCTGTAAGGTCTTAAAACCTAAACACTGTGCTATATTACATCATGCTTTATTAATAATTTCAATAGAGTTAAATTGAATTAAATAAGAAAATAGGGTGAAGAGAAGAGAACAGGCTGCAATCATGTAAACTATAAACTCTGCAGGTTTATGAATGAGTTTGTACCTCGAGTTGTTGTTCTCTGCAGCCTTAATGACGGCTGTGATAGCTCCTGAAAGAAAAGCTCACCGGGAAAAGGAGCCAAGTAGCTGCACTGGAGCGCAGCGTCTACTAGAAGACTAGTTCAGCTTATTGTTTCTGGCTTTGAAGACTGGAGCTGCCTGAGTGGGAAGTGATAGATGAAAGCTGGACTGACCTGAGACTGCATGCATACGAAGAATGTATAAGTGAAAAAGAATAAAAGTAAAATCAAAAAGAAAGTTTGAGCTTATGATATATTTCATCAGTATCAGGTTTGGCTACTTCTTCTGTTCTCCTTTTCTTTCTACATTATTCTTTGAGCAAGTATATGTGTGTGTGCGAGCCTGAGGACGACAGTGAGGCAACACGACGCTCATAAACTTCCTAACAAATAAACACTATGTGTCTTCTGAGGAAATCTGAAGCGCGAGCAGTTTTTCACCCATGAAGTTTGTACTGTAAACTGAGAGAAATAAATCACGAGGAGAAATATAAAACTCCACTAGCTGGACATAAATACCCCCCCCCCCAACACACATACAAATGCACGCTTGTACTTAGCAGAATTAAATTTCAATTTCATGGATGAATTTTCCGAGCGTTTCCTATGGAAAAATGCTGTGGAAATGACAAAGTATGAATACCAACTAGAGGAAGGTAGCATGGTGCAATCCAAACATGTGGATGTGTTTATTATAATTCTCTGTCCCAGCTGACTGTGGTCTGTCAATATAAAAAAATAATAATTCCGAAGAAAAGAGGCCGAGATACAATAGGCAGTCGGTTAATGCGCATGTGTACAAAGAACAAATCAATCACAAACAGACAATTCCTCCAACAAATGAGAATGAATTTGTTGTTCCTGTGACAAAAGACAGAGAAAAAAAGAGGAGACGATGTGGGTTGAAGTGTGTGTGCCTGTGTGTGTGTCTGTGTGTGTGTGTCTGCGTGTGTGTGAGTGTGTGTGTGTGTGTGTGGGGGGGTGACAGTGACAATACCCCTCAACGTGCAGGGCAGTTTTTGTGGCCTTGCCATCTTTTGTCTTTGGACTGAAATGGCTGCTTTTGAACAACAAATATTTTATTAGTCTACTGAATTAGTCTGCGAGTGACTCAGTGGTGGCGCAGGGCAACGACAGAGTCCAAAAAACAGCAACAGAAGAAGAGAAACAAAGGAAGAATCAAAGTGAGCGTGGATGAAGCGTGGACTGGAGGACAACATGCTGCTGCTGGATGAAAGCTTCCACGTAAACTGCTAGACTCTGCTCTTTCCTTTTGCACCTACACCCCTCTATCACTCTCTGCTTCTACTTCCTGTCTTTGCTCGTTTGTCTGAAGCCCCTTTTTTCACAAGCATTCCAGATCCCTGCTCGGTTGTCTGCCTGTCCATGAGCTCCACGCTGCAACCTGTGTGTGGACAGGTTTGTGGGAGTTTCACATGCAGCCTGTACGTGATCCTGGGATCTGTTCAGAACTATAAAGTTTAATGTGTCATTGCATACAAATGTATGTGTGTGTCAGTCTATCCGTGTGGAAGTGTGGACTCCCGCTGCCACCACAGGAAATCTTCCAGAGTTCGGCCACCATTGTTCCGACACAGCAATGGGTGGTCTGCTCTTTGAAGAGGAAAATCCCTGCTCTGCCCAAAGCTTTGGCATGTACAGGGGGATTACTGCCCATTGTGTGTGTGAATGTGTGTGTGTTTGCTCTTACATGTGTGTGTTTGTGCACATGCAGAAACAAAAAAAGCCAGAAATCTCCTGCCTGCCAAGACAAAGTTAATTCCTAAGTGTGTGTGCGCGTAGATACTGAAAACTAGTAGCCAAAACGTCAAGCCAAATAACTTAATACCAAAGTGCGCGCACGTGTGTGTGTGTGTGTAGTTGCATAAAATAGGGGCCAGATATTTCCTGCCAATATAAAATGATTAAATTAATTTCAATGTGTGTGTGTGTGTGTGAATGCTTGTGTCCAATAAGCAGCAGCCAGAACTTTCTACTAAATTTAAATGAAAGGAAAAGACTCATATTTCTTGTAGGACGACGCATGAACCTATTGTGTGTGTGTGTGTGTGTGTGTGTGACTATTTTACATATGGACTCACAGTGTCTTTGTGCTTAGAGAAAGGAACAGATCCACGAGGGGGGCAAAGGTGACTCCCTTGAGCTGTACCCCACATCATCATTTCCAAAACCCTGTTACTGCACAGCTACCAGTGCAGTAACAGCTCAGACTGTGGGAGATTATTTAGGCGCACAGGTGAGTGAGTCAAAATTTAGATTCTGAGGTTGGTCATTTTATCATCAACGTAAAAGAACCGCGTCTCCTTTTTAGCCACTGTTGACTGCTCTGAGAGATGTGCTGCTGCAATCTGGAACAACCGAAAGGAAGTTAAGAGAGATTACGCAGTTCCAGAAAATCCAAGGAGTGAGATGTCTTTACTCCGTCATTGTACCAGTTAGGTGAGGTGTGTCAGCCAGCTTGTAGATGTAAATACCTTCTAACCAGGATTCACAGTATTAGGACCAGGATAAAGTTACATATTTAATGAACCCTTACTGTAAGTAAGTATGTAAAGATGAGATATCAGTCAATATGACAAAGTATTTTTGGACCTATGTGGTTGTGTGTGTGTTTTCAGGCACATACTGTCGACATCCTTGTGTTTGTTTGTATGCCCCACAGCTTGTATGTATGTCTTCTTTATGTATAGGACATAGTGAGATTACAGCTGAACAGTGCAGCTTCTGCGCAGCTTTATCTGTTTGTGCATAAACAGAAATGCAATAATTCAAAAAGGGAAGCTTTAAAAGCAACAGCACTGATGTTCAAAGACAGACAAGCTAAAGACTCAGCTTGGATCAGCCCTAATGCCTTTACTGCGCGTGTGCACGTGTGTGTGTGTGTGTGGAAGACAGAGGAGGAAGACAATGCAGGACAAGAAAGTAAAATGTGACATGAAGGAGAGGAGGAAGAAGAGAAGGAGAGGCACGCATGACGGCAGAGATGGATGATGGAGGAAGAGACGCAGCAAGACTTCTGCCTTCCCACCTCAGCTTAAATTTAATACTCACTCGTTTCATTTAACTCGCCACCCACACACCGCCGTGTCTCATCGCACGCACGAACCTGCACACGTACAATCATACGAGCAGACACAAAACAAAGACAGCCAGCAATTATGAGACAGCGTACGCAAACACCACCTACTGAGCCGCGCATCCAAAACAGAAATTTTATCTGTGTACAGCAGCACCTCCTAGCACTTCACAATGTCCTCACTGCACATAATGCATTACACACACACAAAAGTGGTGACAAAGACAGATACAGCGCATCATCAAGCGGCCTCGTAGGTGGTCTCTCTCTTCTCTCTCTCTCCTACACTCCATCTCCATCTCTTTCATACTGTCTGCTCCACTTCCACGATCGGTGTGACGATGTCGCCTCCAGGATAATGAGGCTGAAGATTAAGCTGCAACTTTCAGAACAGGCGACGCGAGCGCGGCGATGAATGCTGATGACTTAAAACCACTGGCCACTCGCCATCTGTCCCATGTCTGCTTTTCCAAAAAGGTGTCTGCTGAAGCTGCATTTGGTCGACGTTAAACAGCAGCCTCTAGTACATGTGCTTGTCAGAGCTTGTTACGATCAGACGCTGAAGCTGTTCAGGCTGTGTCCATGTCTGACATGCTCATCTCTGCAGTCACCTGGTCAATGCGTAATCGCCACCACAGTGCAACAACAGTCATTCTGTGAGGGACGCTGTGAAGGACCGCTACGATGCGCAAGTGTTTGAAGGAAGGCAGCAGAAGAAGAAGTTCAGTTATTCGTGCCTTAACCACACCTCAGTCTTACTCTGACATGATCCAGTAACTTGATAAAAACTAAGGTGTAAAATGAGAAGTGGAGGAGCCACTTTCCTCTCATGGAGAGTCTACACTAAAGGATCTCTCCTGTTCCGCTGTTGATCGTTCTTTGATTCTAGTATGTCTGTTGAAAAGTCCCCCAGTGTTATAGAAATGGGAGACTCGCTTTCACGCATTACAAGAGAAACGAAGCAGCTGAAAGTTTGAGAAGTCCACTGTGGCATCAACTTTAGCAACTTTTATCTCATTTTGCAGTGAGCTATGCGAGTGAGGTGTCTGCTGCAGCACTGGCTGCTAAACGTCGGGTTGAAAAAGTGTTTGATGTCTACACCTGCACACAGACGAACTGATTCACGTCTGACTGCCCCTCCTCTCTTCGCTCAAGCCTCGCTCCCGGCTCAAGCCTGCAGCGGTCGAGGATGTGGACGCAGCGACAGCTGACGGCTGACCCATAAAAAACATCTTCTGACCATCTCAATGCCTCTTTCTCCATCCAACACGCACACATGAGCGCACGGAAGGCTGTGTTTCAAGTGTGCAAATAGAAGACACAAAAGCAGCGAGGGACAGATGGGAAGCAGTTTGCTTAAATTTACAGTCACTTGAAATTCTGTTGAGTTTCCCATTGTAAAAATCCATGTGTGAGTGTCAGATCTCCTTGTTATGCTCTCCTCCAGCTCCACTCATGCTGGGTAAACATAAGAGAGGGTGGGAGACGGGGGGGGGGGAGTGAAGAGAAGGAGGGAAGGAAAATGAAGAATATAAGGTTTAGGTAAGGAAAGACAAACGCGAGCAGAGAAGAAGGCAGAAGAAGTGAAGTGCAAAGATTAGCACCAAGGAAATAGGAAGAGCGGAGTGAAAAAGGTTACAAGAAGAGCAGGCCAGAAAAAGATAGCGGTCATGAAAGTTTAATGCCCCCCCAGTTGCCGATCTAAACAGAACAAGTCAGGGGGAGTGAGGGAGGCTGAGGAGGTCTAAGAGGAGGTGGAGAGTTGAACAGACGACCTGGATGAAGATGGACGCGCAGACACACACACACACACACACAAACACACACATGGATGCAAGTACGGTGCTGAGAGACACTCTCACGCTCCTGAGCCAGAGAAAACAACACGCACTTGCATTTAAATAGCCTGCACGGCAATCGCATCATGGCCGTCACGTATCTATTATTCAGCAGTAAAAGGGGAACAGAGTGGAGCAGGCGCTAAATAAAGAGGTGCAGCAGTGATGCTAAAGGCTGAGGACCTCGCAGCACTGAGTCACAGAGAGAGAGAGAGCAACAGAGAGACAGGGAGAGAGCGAGAAAAGGCCTGTGGTTGTGTGATTTGTGGAGGAACAGGCACAGCCTCCAGACCGAGATGATTAGTTTAGTCTCCATCCAGCCCTCGGTGAGGTTCCTCTCCATATTTACCTAACAACATCATTAATATTGGTTATGTGAAAGGTCAGCGCTTTCCAGAACCCTTCGGCCTCTTTTTGCGCCTTGTTTTGGTTCTGATTTCAGGCATGAAACACTACATGAGCTCTCAGGACTTTGCAGTCTTTGTGTGAGTGAGCTCACTGTCGCAGGGCTGTGGCTAGCTAATTCATGTATCGTATGCATGTTCATAATTAGTAGGTAGTATTACAGGGAAGGATTCATTTTTCACGCATGAAATCATGCATAATCATCCATGTACCACTACCGAACCAAGTTTACATTACAAACATCAGAGTGAACAACCTTTTTAAATCAAACCAATGTGGAACACTACACACTAACACCAAAACAGAGATGACCTACACCGTCAACAAATGCCTCACAACTATGGCTTCAAATCTGCACTGTGCCCACGAACTCCTCGCCAGAGCTGAAGCTGACAGACACTCACACTACCCTGCTGATGATGGTGTTTCTCCGTATCTGCTGAATGTGTAAATGAGTAATTAGCCACAAATTAGCCGCGCCGCTTTTCTGGCAGCCTGCTCAAACCACATTACTACAGCTGCTACATACGTTACACGTCCTTCCTTTCAGTGTTGGTGAGGTGCTAAAATACTACAGAACATGACCAGTGTTATGACTTCTCCCAGGGATATGTGAGAGTTTTTCATAATGAAAGGAATATTAATGTATAAGCAATATAAAATCTGTGATTGGCTGTTGATTATTAAATGATTCATTTAAGTTCTTCTGGTGGAGAAAACAGACTAAATCACTAAGTTACCTTCAGGATAGACTTGACGTGTTACCTTCTTACCCACCGACCAACATGCACCTGAAATCAACCCCATTAAGAACTGACAGCATACTCTGTTAAGGTTTTATCCTGATCATTCATGAAGGGTGGAGGCTGTGTAGTTGGGACAGACGTAGGAGTATAAATGTATCGTATGACGTGCTGGATACCAGTCCTGGTGTGAATCAAAGCTGACAGAGCTCCACAGAAGATCAACTTTAACATTCAAGTCCACAGGTGGAGGAGGTTTCATAAATTACTGGAATAGCCCTTTAAAATGCTCTGCTTTAGAAAACTATACAAGATGTGATTCCCTCCGGAATAAAGCTCATAAAAGAGATTAATTGTTGAGTTGGCTGCTCCTTGATGTGCACTTTCTCTCCTGTGTGATGGCAGTAAAGCATCGGGTGAGTCACGTCAGACAGAGACAGACAGACGGAAAGAGCGGGAGAACAAAGCCTTTAAGAATTCAACTTGCTCCTCTCGTGACCCCGAGTCGCCTGTGAAGCACAATGAGATCCATATTTAAACACAGTGTTCACTGCAGCACATTCCCAGCTCCGCCCGCGCTATCACACACCATGAATAAAGACGCCACTCAAGTCTTCCAACAAACAAAAACGCCTCAGCTCGTGAACGTAGATGCTCGCTGGCGTGTGTGCGTGATTTGGGCTCGAGAGCGTAGCTGGGAGCCTGATCAAAGGCGCCATGATTGGAGACAATTGGACTGAAGCGCTGCAGCTCGCGAGCTCGAGGTCTGCCTCTCGTCCTCGCTAACCTTTCTTCCCCGTCTCCTCCTTCATGTGAATGTCTTTCTTCTCACCTGCATTCAGCCTTAAGACTTTATCACAACTCTTTTACAGACTACACACAACAGAACTGAATACTGTACAAATATTCTAAAACATTTGATTTGAATGAATGTTATTTCACTTCCATCATATAATCGAAGAGTGAGTGTGAACGACTACAACACTTAGAACTGTCCAACAGACTCTTTACATAGTGATAGATTAGATAGATAGATTTGGGTTTCGTTATTACGCTCAACTTTTCTAAAACAACGCTGAATTAGGCCTTTAGCATTGAGCGTTTAATAATTAACGTCTCAGGTATAGTTTTGATGGATAAAGTATTATTTAGCATAAAAAGCGGCCTGGTAGCTCAATGAGTTAGGCGTTGGCCTGGGATGCAGAGGGTTGCGGGTTCGAACCCCGTCTGACTCCTAGTCCATCCCCTACCAGGTGTGTCTCTGAGCCATACACCCAGTGCTAGCTCCCTGTAAGTCTCTTTGGATAAAAGCGTCTGCCAAGCAAAGTAAAGTAAAGTAAATTGTGTTAAAACTAGAAGAGAAATGTTTTAATTCCACAGAGTGAAACATTATGGTGTGGGGGGACAGAACAGAGCGAAAAGGGCTTGTGCTCATACAGTGACGTGCAGCTGGACGTGCAGGGATCAGCGTGAGAACAGAGGGCAAACTGTGAGTTCCCTTAGGGCAGCCTCTGCATCCTCTCCACTGTACTCTTCTCCTCTCCTGCCATCTCCTCCTTCTCCCGCTCCTCTACCTTCCTCTCTATGTATGTCATCTCCTGCCTCTTCAGTCCTCTCCTCTCTCGTCTCCTCTGCCCCCCCCCCTCTCCTGCCTGCGTTCACCATTCCTGACAAAGCCTTGAGCGGCTGCCAACGGCCCCCGAGAGCCAGGCTGACTTTCTGCTAAAAATAAGAGCTGGGGGAAGAATCGTCGAGAGCTGCCACCGAGCGAGAGGGAGCCAGAGAGAGGAGTGAAATGGGAGACATATTTGAAGAGTGTGCAAACTGACAAAGAGGAAAATGGGAAGTGGGAGAAAAGACAGTGAGTTTGAATAAGGAAGAATGATAGAAAAATGACAAAACAGGGACGTGGGAATGAAAGAAAGTCAGAGAAGAGACTCCACCGCAGGAGAGATAAAAGAGCAAAAAGTTTGGGAGCAGATGGCGTTACCTGACCGAAGCTCGGTTTGTACAGAGACTCCTCTGAACTGAACGTGCTACACCTGATCTCTGTGTATATCTGCTCAGCTCACACTAAACAGCAGGAGCTACATTCATCTGCAGCGCGTGTGTGTGTAAGACAGAAAGAATAGGAATATCCAGAATATAAATATTTATAGGCTACAGCAGACGAGAGGAGGAGATGGCAGAGTTGCAGAGAAGGAGAGGAGGACGGGCTGGAGAGAGGAGAGGCTGACTTCATAGGCAGCAGCAGGCGCGTTTGGCTTGGTTTATCTTTTCTTTCCCGTCTCTCCCGTCGCCTCTCTCACGGCTGGAGTGCGGGCTAGCGGATTTGCAACTTGCACTCCCTGCAGATTGCCTGTGTTTGTGTGTGTGTGTCTGAGTGAGTGACTGAGGAGGGGAAGCACAAGAAGTTCTCGCCTCACACCCACCCCCCACACTTTCTGCACCCCTCCCTTAAAAGAAAAAGAAAAAAGGAGCGAGAGAAGACACAAAGGCCCGCGCACCCGCTAACAGGCATGTGCCGTTCCTGGGGAGCTTTGTGCTGGTGCTGATGATGCCGACAACAGTGGCGATAGTGGAGATGATAGCAGAGCTGCTCTGCTCACTCAAACCGTACATCACATCAGCTTTTTCTGTCACGCGGCTTCATACGCGGTCGTGATAAGACTAAGACTTGCTCAGTGCAGAGATAAGACTGAGGCTGGTGAAGCAAAACGAGACTCAACTGTGGAACGCTCTTCCACTTTTCCTTGACAAAAGGCTAGAAATGTGCTGCAGAACCTTCTCTGAGCATTAAACCCCCACTTTGCAGTATTCCATCTGCGGTGCGCGGGTAGGATTTCACTTTAAATGACTGCAACCATTTAAATGGACTCTTAGTTTTACAGATGCTTAACAGGTTATGAGAAAGGAACAATAGATAATCTAGACATAATTAACACCCAACATGACGGCAAATGGTAATTGGCCATTAATGCGCTCTTGCCATAAAACGCATATATGGTTTTCTCTTATTATATTAACTTCCATTAGCAAACATAATGTTCCATTGGAATACAATGATAATGTTTGATGATTAAAGGCCTCAGTACATTTATTGAAATATTCATATAAAAGACCGTTTCTATATGCACTAGACATCTTTTCTCGCTCTCTTAGGGAATCACTTATACCTAAGATTTGGAAGACATCCTGTATTGTACCCGTCCCTAAAAGAAATCACATTAAAGAGCTTAATGATTTTAGACCAATTGCATTAACATCACATGTTATGAAATGCTTTGAAAGAGTGATACTGGAGCCCCTGAAGCTGCAGGTTAGCTCTTATTTAGACCCCCTGCAGTTTGCCTATAGGAAGAAAATTGGTGTGGATGATGCATTGCTTTATATGTTACACTCCGTCTACAGTCATCTAGAAAAAACAGGTACCTCTGTTCGTATCATGTTTTTTGATTTCTCATGTGCTTTTAATACAGTCCAGCCTCATCTCCTGGCATCAAAACTGATGGATTTTAATCTACATAGTTCGACAGTAGCTTGGATTTTAAACTACCTTTTATCTAGACCACAGTATGTAAAACTTAACAACAGAAAGTCAAATATTATTTTAACCAACACAGGAGCTCCTCAGGGAACGGTCTTGTCACCATTTCTTTTTACTTTATACACAGCAGACCATAAGCTTAGTCAGGCATCATGTCATCTACAGAAATTCTCAGATGACTCCGCACTGGTTGGTCTAATACAAAATAATGATGATAAATTGTATAGAAATGAGATAGAAAAATTTGTTAAATGGTGTGACGATAACTATCTGACACTTAATATTAACAAAACAAAAGAGCTGGTGATCGATTTTCGGAAAAAGGTGGTTAAGCCGCTTCCAGTATTCATCAAAGATCAGCAGATCGAAATAGTTTCCTCCTACAAATATTTAGGAGTCCACATAGACCAAAAACTTAAGTGGTCGGAGAATGTTCATGCTGTGGTCAAAAAGGCACAATCGAGATTGTTTTTACTGAGGAAACTAAAGTCCTTTGACATCAGCAGGACTTTTTTAAACACCTTTTATCAGACATTTGTGGCTAGCGTTTTGTTTTATGGGATTGTATGTTGGGGTAATAGTATCACTGCTGCTGACAGGAATAGGATCAACAAATTAATTAAAAAGGCCGGTTCTATCATTGGGTCAACACCTGATTTGTTAGAGACCGTGTTTGAGAAAAGGACCAGGAGGAAAACAAAAGCCCTACTTCAATACGAGAGTCATCCCTTGTTCGAAGTGTTTTATTTTTTAGAAAGTGTGATGAGTAGCCGGTACAGGATGCCAAGGTGCTCCACGGAACGTTTTAGAAGGTCCTTTGTGCCAACTGCAGTTAAATATTTAAATGATACTACTATTTCATCTTGCACATTCCAGTAATTTTAGCTGTCTTTTAATGTCAGTGTGAGTGTTTGTCTATTTTTATTTTTATTTTATTTTATTATTGTATATTGTTTTATTTAATCTATTTTTGTACAGTGTCGACCATTTAAGTTTCCCCCATGGGGGATTAACAATAAAGTTAAGTTAAGTCAAATGCGATATAGAAAACACAGTGGCTTTAAGTACAGACAGAGACAGTACATCTGCACGCGATACAGGGAAGACAGTGGCTTTAAGAACAGACAAAAGCAATATGTAAAAAGTCACTACAGAGAAGACAGTGGATTCAGGGATAGGCAGAAATCCTATGTAACTAATTGTTATCAGAATGAACCAGTGTTTAGATATAAGCAAAAACAGGTCATGAAACGTCTAATGCAGGCAAAGTATAAAAGCAGCCATGCCTTTAGAGGAATGCATAACATTAGATGTGCAATGAGAATAAAGAGAAAGTACAGACAAACAAGTAGACAAATGCTTAGGACGTCTTTGATGAAAAAAGCAATATTAGAATTCAAGACACAAATAAGGAATGGTCCCACTTATGTGTGCACAGTCTGTCATAAAGTATCAATCAAGTACGACCCTGCACAAGGTCAAATTATCAAATTTATGTCAAAAATCCAGATGTGGTGCAAGAATGTATAACAGGGAGCTATGTTCAAATTTGTGGTACTGAGTGCCAAAGTGAACAATGCAAGGTTCCTGATGAAAGACGCAAAGAGTGGATCTGTCACACCTGTCACAGTCATCTTAAAAATGGTGCAATGCCCCCCTTGCTGTGGCTAATAACTTGGAGCTTGCTGAAATTCCACCTGAGTTGTCTGATCTCAACATACTGGAAAGA
>JAUMTR010000015.1:959300-1021915 GCA_032270685.1 Microctenopoma stevenorrisi
GAGCGTGGAGTGATGGGAAGCCAGGGAGTGACCATATCCGGCGAGGCTCAGAGCCGGAGATCCGCGGCCGTGACACATTAAATAATTGTAGCTTGATATACTTGTGTCAAAACCACACATTTCAAACCACAAGCTCATACTGATTTGTTAAAACAAGGCACAGTGTTGCCATAATAGTCGATACATGTGCAGTGAAGTGAAACAGTCATGGTTGACAAATCCTTATTTATTTTTGTAGGCCAACATTGAAATCAGCACTGACACAGTTTGATTGTTGGTGCATCATACTGTAACAACGCTGGTTATTTGAAAGTGAATTCCCAAGCTATATGAAAAATGCTGTGTTGTTTCAGCATTTACAGACATTAGATAAAATTACTCCCATAAAAAAATAATGTTGCAGTGTCAACTGTGACGCACACCTGGCTGAACTCTGGCACACATTTTAATTCACTGTGAACTAATCAGTATTTTATTAAAATGTAAAAGAACATGTTTGTAGTTCAGCAACAGTTTCGTTGCACATTGCACCAGGGAGTCCTGTTGAAAAAACAAACAAGATCTACAGAAATATCCAGAACATCTGTGGTGGTGATGTAAGTCAGACAGCACAACAAACATGTCAACTCTCTGGTTTTCACAGGCTACATGAGCTATGGACTCACTCCTGTTTTGTCTCTCTGCATAATCACAATTTAGCCAGCATGCTTTCAGCATGTGCTTATGCACTTTTGTTCCAACAATGGGGCTTCCCCGACTTCCTGCTTCCTCTTTCAGTGACAGAGTGATGTTGCAGATATCCAATCAGAATGAGTTTGCCAGCTTCACGCTGTAGGGCTATTTCTGTCAACCAGCCAGTGACTGGCCTCCTTTTCAGAAGGTGTTTATATTTTTGCAAAGGTGCAGAGCAGCATGTCCTGACATTTGGCAGAGGACTTCCTGTGCAAGCTAAGCCTCACATCCTCCATGAACTATATGGTCACATTCACTTTGAAATGTGTGTCGGAGAGGGATGAGGAGAAGGAGAGAGAGATACACAAGAGTAATAGATCAGACCTCAAAATCTGGAAATTAGACTCAATCCAGACTGAATTTATCTGTATACACACTATATTGCACTTCATTAGCATAAGGAGAATAACATGAGTTTAAAAAGATTTTGGTTTAATTTACACTGCACTCATTTGCAGCTGAATCGACTGTAGGTCGAGTTATAGAAACACTCAAAGGTAACAAAATCCATATGCAAGTTTACATTATATCTCATTTGTTTATTTCAAACACAAAAAACGGCAGTGAATGTTACAACGATTTAGCTTCATCTGGTTAACATTTGTGGAAAACCACAATCTACAGTGTCTGTTGAACACGGTATTTTCCATCTCCTTCATCTTTCGAAATACTGGTGGCTTTGTTCTTTGAAGGCATGCCCAGCATGTTCCACTATACACAGTTCAAAAGACATGAAGTTGCGTGTCAGTGGATCTTCACATTCACGTAGTGTTTCCACTGCTCTGCCTGTGACCTGTCTTTGGTAACTATCTAGCAGAAGTCAGCTGGCCACACGTGCCCATACTGTCGCTGTGACATCAGAGGAACCGAGTCCATACTCATCGAGCCCTACTTACCAGGCAGCGGTCACTGGGAGGATGACGCTGATGAAGACGAGGCAGAGGAGGATCACGAGGACATCGAAGTGGTGTTAAGGGAAATGGCTGCCCTGAAGAAGGTGTGCAAATATGTTTTGACATTATGTATTATATATGCACATAAATATCACTATGATCAAACTGATCTGATCAATGAACTTGAACTTAGACAAAGAAGCTGTGGCTAACATGTAGAACATTACATAAAAGGGAAAAGATACCGTGACTTCAGCACCGTGCTGTTTCACCTGAGCTTACCGACTCGATGGCTGGACACTTACACATGAAGACAAAATACACTTTTTTATTTATTATCCTACATGTTAGCACACCTGTCAGCCTACAAAGAGGAAACATGAACCTAGGAACAACACAGTTGCAAACACAAAGCAACCACATAACAACAAGCACACCTTGTCCAACACAAACAGCAGCACAGAGACCTCAATGAGCACGCCAGGAAATTGATGGCGTTGTGAGGACTTCTGTGGGCGTGGCCTGCCACCGTTATTTATTACCATATCTGGTATCATCTTGTACAGTATTTGTCATTGGTTAATTTCATACAAAATCTTAAATGTCAACCTAATAATAGAGCTCTACGAGGGCGGATGGGCTCAGTCATCAAGATTATTGAACAAGTGTTTCCTACTTGAGCGTACACATGATCCAAAATGGCTCTCACAATCATCTTGAGCTAATACCATTTTAATAACATTCCCCAGCATGCAGCAATGACAACAAGCCATTCAGTTTTTGATTACAGCACCATGATTAAATAATAGCCGTTTTATTAGGAACCAGAGGGTAGGTATTTTCTAAATGTGACATCAAAGCAGCATCTGTAGACCTAATTTGGACAGTCAAAGGTCAAGGTCAACATATACTATCCATGTGAAAGGATTTTTTATGTTCAACAGTTGCCACCTCTGACTACGTGTTGCTTCTGTGAACAGCAAACATTTGCTACACGTCTCCTCTAATGCACTCCAATGGCAATATCAAAAAATCTATGTTACATTTTCTCTCCCTCATACCAACAGTTCTCAAGTCTGGATTATCAGGTTCCCAGTTCCCACCTCAACGCTCCACCTCTGCCTCCTAAAAACGTCACACCCCTACGCTGTCCGCCTCCCTACAGCCAATCCCAGACAGCAGAAACTAAGACGGCGGCCAAACACTCCCACTCTGGTTCAGTAAGTTCCCAGCTGTTTGCATAATGTAGCTGGTTTGATGGAAGTGATCATTTGCTCTGCTGCTGAACTGCAGAGATCGACAAACTGTAGCGTCACGACAGTCTACGCATGTTTCCTCTCACCAACAGGCCCACAGTCACAGTGAGACACGTAGGAGACACAAACAGACAAGTGTGAACAGGTGAGACACATAACAAGAGCGAGCAGTGGATGATGCTCCAGACTCACGATACCAAGATAAGAAAAACATAACATGAGGAATATAACATGCTGTGCACTTGTTGCTAGGGACCCGGCAGGAGAGTCATACAACACTGAGGAGGAGAACCTCAGTGGAACGTCTCTGCCACACTCACTCTCCCAGAGGTGATTGACAGCTGTGAGATTCACAGCAATCTGTGTCGGCACATTTCCAGTGTTGTGTATTCGTAGCTGCTAATTCACCTGAGTCCCAACAACACCTGTTGTTGTTGTTGTTCTTGTTCTTGTTTTAGCAGCACTGAATACCTCACAGAAGCGGAGTATCCTTCTTCTTCTCAGAAGGGTGTTGATAGTAAGTTAGGACATGTTATAAATGTGCATCCTAAAGCGTCGTACAGTCTTACACTGAGATCATTCTACAACATGTAGAAACTCATATCCACAGAATAATGTTACTAAAAATGTATAATGCATAATCAACTACTAGAATTCAAAAGTTGCTTTATCTAATTTCATGTCGGCAAAGAAAAATTCTTATCTTAGATTTTTGGACTTCTCGTATGAATAAGTACGAAAGTATGACTACTTTTTGTGCTTTGTGTGTAGGTGTAGCAGCATGGCTCGGACCCTCTAACGCAGTCAAAGAGAGACGAAGAGAGAGGGATGAAAAGACAGCAGGTCTCAGAAAAGACAAATATGGCCTCGGTGAAATGACAAGAACAATGTCATCCTAACAGTGATGTAAAGACATTGCCTGAGGTTTGAGACGTCTTCCGTGCAGGAATTTGCTTTTGCTGACTGTAAAGTTAGATTTGATACCAAGTATAAGTGTAAGTGACCACGTGCCTCTCTGCACTACTAAAGTTGAGACATATGGGTGGGATAGAGTGAAGCCCGCTGAGGTCTCCGACTGTTATATAATTACACAGTGTCATGATAACTTCTTAAGCTGGTTCATTGCTGATTCCATAATATACTTCTTATGATTAAAGCATTTTCTAAGCCTCTATGCAATAATAGAAATTAATTAAATATGTAATTATTTAATTATACAATGGAAGAGGTGAAGTAAAATACCCAGAATGAATTTGAGTAGAAATATGGTACCTCATCAGTTAACCCATACTATCAGTTTGTTCTAATAAATATGTTACCTAAGTAAATAAAGCCTTTTGACACAGTCGTTTTTTGTGGTAAAATAAAACCAATAAACATCTAAGTAGTTACAAGTTAAGTTGTTTTTTTCTCCCATCATAGACATGAAAATAGAAACAGTCCAAAGAAAAGTCAGTATAAAGTGTTTTTATTTTGTCCTCTATGTTCTGGTACTTGTGTTCGGTCATGTAGGTGTGAAAGCTTTAAGGGAAACACCTGTGAAAACGGTGCATTTCTTTAAGGGTTGGCTGCCATGACGTCTTCGATCCAGTAGAGGAACTCGCACACTTTGACATAGACACCGGGGTAGTTAGGCAGAGCACATCCCTGGCCCCATGACACCAGGCCATGAAGCTGTCCCGCACACACCAGGGGGCTGCCAGAGTCACCCTGACAAACACACAGGCAGTAAGCATGACCAGGTATCCTACAGATTCAATTAATCTATAGCCTCAGTTGGTTAGAAACTCACATTGCATGCATCTCTGCCTCCCTGCATGTATCCAGCACACATCATCCTGCGTGTGATCATGCCAGGATACGCGTTCTCACACTGCTGATCGTCCAGTACGGGCACATCCAAACACTGCAGATTGATCGGCATGTTCACTGTAATAGGCCAAACATAGACTTTGTCATTAAACACTCAGAGATATCTGGAACATTCAGTTTGTACACACATTAAGAAAAGGATATAATTATTAATATTATAATTAGCTATAGGCTGTAATTGTCAACAAACACATATAAAAACACCAAGATCGTCTAATGTAAATAAACAGCATCAGAGTGTATTTGTGTATAATTTAATCAACATTATTGATTTAATTATGTGTAAGCATAACTTTTTTATAGTGGAGTTACTTTCTGTACAGTCATAATGATGAAGCTTTTTTTTATATATTTTACTTAAAAAGTAAGTAAGAAAGTAATTTCCAGAATTAGAACCATACAGCCTTTCATTCTGAAATATTGTATAAAGTAGCAAGTACTTCGGTACAGTATAAGTACCTCAATAACCTGTGAACCTACTTAACTTTCCACTACTGTAAATTTGACCTGGCCACTGAAATGATCGGGTTAGTAGCACACAGCAATGTGACTTGAAACTTTCCTGCCTTTGAAATGGAAAGCATTTAAGTTGTACTTTATTACAGACAATGCTACGAGTGAACAGAGACACACGAACAGGTGTGATGTTCATTCAAATGAGGCAGCGCAGCGAGAGTTGTTGGCATTTTGTTGTAAAATGTATCTGTTGCTGGCACGCAGTCAATCAGCTGCCACTTCGGTGGTTTTAACAGGAAACTGCACAAAGCTAGAAGCTTTAGAAGCTGTAAATAAACCATTTAAGCAATAAACCATATAACTAATCTTTCCCTGGCCATGAGAAGTATTTAAATCAGTACAATTAACATTTAGTGCGTGTGTAAATTATAAACATTTACAGCTGATGCTAGAGCAGGGGACGGGACAGGGAAGAGGGGGTTTTAAATGCAGATACACGAGCAGGAAGATCTAATGATGTTATTTTAATAAAGACAAAGGTGACTGAGGCTCACAGGTAACCAAGCACGTAAACAAATATGTTCAAGATCAAAAATAGAACTCCTAAGACTTGGGTGGCAAGAAAAGAAACGGACTTATGTTACATAGGGTGGTATAAGTTGCTGTGTTGACCATGGTCAATGAAACTAGAAACCGGTGTGTGAGCACACTAGAGAAGCCCAGGAGACAGGGAAAGGAGGATAGGAGGGGCATCTGGTGGCTGGATGGTGAATGGCAGGTGACAGGTACCGAGGCCAAAACAAGCAATGGTGACATTTAACAATAAAGAGTATAATTGATAGTGTTGATAATATCTCTGATCAGTCTCTGATTTGAAAAGGTCTGTGTGACATGTACACAGTCGTCCACTGTTCTTTTGTGCGTTTCCAACATAATCCCTCTCTGTACTGCACTGGTTCATCATGACACAATATTACGCTGTTAAAGTAAAGTAGAATACAATAGAAATAAGTTAACTACGTGTTTTCAGACTGATGTAGTTATTTAAACACTTACAGCTGCTGTTGACAAATCTATTAACGTCGGAAGGATGTTATTAATCCCCACACCCTCCAATTTATACTATGCCTTAGCCCGGCCTTTTCACTAATAATTTGAAATGTGCCATGACGTGGCAGACATTCAACAAGCAGTATGGAGGCCTTAGGCATAACGTAGGCCCAGTCATGTTCAGTACTTTCCACATTCTAGCTGTAGCAGTTGATTCATTGATAAAAAGTAATTTTAATCAGTACTATCCACCCACCCTCATCATTCATGGCAGTGTTACCCCAGCCAGACACGGAGCAATGAAGCCCCGCGAATGGGCACCCTGTGGGCAACGGGATGGGAGCGACTGCCTCTGTCACCTCCACGGGGTGGAAGAGCTTAATCAGCATGATGTCATAATCCAGAGTCTGGTAGTCATAACTATACACAGAGAAATAAGCAACAGACTTTTTTCGACTGAACTAAGCAAATCGTCATTAAATTGTGCAACATGAAAACAAAAGCTCAGAGAGTGGAGTTAATGTTTTGACTCACTCAGGGTGCCAGATAATGGTATCAGTCTTCATCAGCTGCTCTGATCCCTCAAACACACGCACGTTGTGTTCTCCCAGCATGATCTGCATGTAATAAGGACTGAGAGAAGAGGTGAGATACAATAGAAATGTTTTAGCATTTTATTGCTTGTTATTACAAGAACGTACATTTCCCATTGTCTATTTGTCAATTAGATTTGTTTTGACCAGAATCCAATGAAAAAAATGCTGTATGTTTATTTTTATCTCATTTGTCAAAATGTATGAGACAAAGCAAGGCTAGAGTTCAACAAAAGAAAAAACAGCAATAAGAGAGAGTCATGCAGATCATAATTTGAAGCGATTTCGTTCACGACAATATAAACTTACTTGTACCAACAGTGGGCGACAGAGAGCACCCACTGTTTGTTGATGAGAACCCCACCACAGAAGTGGTAGCCATAGTTGAGGGAGGCCATGTACGGACGAGAGTGAGGCTCACACTCCTGCCCACCAATGATCCGACCATCTTCACGGGGAACTGCCACTGTCGCAAACAGACAAAAATATTCAGCTTAGTCTTGCGTGGTGTTTTTCTAATTTCTCACATTACAGTTTGACAACATGGCCGTGCGTGTGTTCTCATATGTATAACCACATGTGCATTTATGTTTGTGGTGAATTTATTTCCTTGTCTTTACCAGCAGCTCCAACCATCAGCAGCAATGCCAGGAGTCTCATGGTGTCTGGTGAATGATCAGAAGACACCAGGACACACCCCATCACACATTTATATCCCTTCAGCCCCACTCTCCTCCACCTGCTCCTCCTCGCTTCTCTGTTTCTGTTGACTCCACCTGGGTCCTTACTCTGTGTGCTTACTCTCTTATCATTCTGTTATCATGCTCCACTTCTGCCTGATAGTAGCATTCTCCCTGCTGTTGTGTCATCTGTGCACATTATTTAGACATGTGGATCAAGAGTCTCCCCACATTTAAAACCTGTTTCTGGTTTAGTACAGTTTCTGGTTTTCTTCATTTTCAAAAGGCACCGTTTACAAGAGTGAAAACAATAAAATATGATTTCTTTTTACATAAAGACTGCATTTTATGAATCATGCTTTGCTTTTTGTTCAAATTTTTGCTATTTGCTGTTGCATGGTTCAGCTTTTGGTTGTCCTTGAATAAAAGCCAAGAGAGGTGAGAAAATAATCATCTGTGTTCTCAGAAACAGAACACCATGCTGCCTTTTGCCCCTTTTCTGTGTCTGTTGATACCTTTTTGTTTCATTAAGTGCAGTGGAAGTCATACTGTTATACACTGTGTTATACACCTACGTAAAGACATAGCATGGCAAGTTCCAAAGTAATATTACTGTGTTTGTTTAATTCCAATATCAGTCTTAGAAATATCACAAATGATCTCATTTCAAATAAGTCTGATGCCAAAAATGAATGTGGCACATGAAAAGATAAGGTTATTTATCAGAACAAGGGTAGCAGCGTGTCAGAGATCAGCAGAGGGTGGGAGGGACTGGACGGCGGTATGAAGGTGAGGAGGAGGAAGGCGGGTAAAGGACACAGATGGGTTGAGGTATAAATGCAGAGAGTGGTCGATCATTCACATCCAGTCTGGTCATAGGAAGTGAGTTAGCAACAAGATGATTGGCCTGATTTTTCTCACCATCCTGGGAGCTGCAGGTAAAACATATGCGCAAGTTGTAGAATAACAAAGCATTTGAACTTGCATTATTTCATATTTATAATTATTCTATGCTGCACTACAGCTGCAGCACCTATGGATGACAGGATTGTAGGTGGCTACCAGTGTGATCCCCACTCTCAGCCTTGGCAGGTGTCTCTCAATATTGGCTACCACTTCTGTGGTGGGTCCCTCATTACTGACCAGTGGATCATCTCTGCTGCCCACTGTTGGCAAAAGTGTGTATTACAATCTTGTCATCACAAATATCACTGTAAACGTCATGGCCAGCAAAAATTTTCAGCATATTCGTTTGTTTCCTCTATTTCAGCCCCTTTTCCCAAATTGCAGTCTTGGGTGATAACCACATCTGGATGCACGAGGGCACAGAGCAGTACATGTCTGTGGATGCCATCTACTGGCATGCTGATTATGACTACCAGACCCTGGACAATGACATCATGCTGATGAAGCTAGCGCATACCGCCACTGTGAACCAGTACGTGAAGCCTGTTGCCCTGCCTAAAGCCTGCCCTGTGCCCGGAGATATGTGCACAGTGTCTGGATGGGGAAACATCTACTCTGATCAAGGTGAGTTGCAACTAAATTTGAAGTTACAAGTCATAAAAACACTTTCCCATGTTGCTGTGTTGTGATCTTGTTGACATATATGATCTTAATGACAAATATGTCCTACACCATGTCTGAACAAATAATATAAAAACGTCATAAAAGACTGAAACAGATCATTTTGTGAACCACTGCCATTTCCTGAAAATTGTGCTTCCCTTCGCCTGATACAAAGGCCATCTCCCCCGTTATTACAAAAAACAATTCCCATTTTCTCCAAAGGTTAATAGTTCAGAAAATGAGAAAGTGCTACTGCACACAGCAGATATTAACTGACTCATAGGGTAAATCCAGTTTTCATATCTGTTCAAAGCCCCTTTTCTTAGGTTGTACAAACTGATTAGCCCACTCGCAGATTCTGCAATTTTAAAGCAGCCCTACACTCAACACTTCCCCTTCACATGTATATTTAACCTTTACTGCGCAGGACAGTGGAAGGTTGTTTTCACACTGTCTGTGTTGGCGGCCAGGATTTAACATTATATTGAAAAATAGGCTGATTATAATCCAGAGAATTATAATTTCATTAAAAAGGCCGGCATGGAATATGTACCTATTTTTTTACATTTACATACATTTTTTGTTTGATTAGTTATTTTGCAAACAGATTTGTATAATCAACAAACTATTATCCCTCTTTCTTTCTTGCTTTATGCGCAGTGTTCAACCCTTTTTACCTCCAGTGCTTGGAAGTCCCTATTCTATCTGACAAAGAATGTAAAGCTTCCTACCCCGGCATGATCACTGAGCGCATGGTGTGCGCTGGATACCTGGAGGGTGGAAAAGATTCTTGTCAGGTATTTCTATATTACACAACACATTAAATAAGGCTGGGTGGTCTGTGAACGTGTGGAGTAAAAAATGTTGTGTGTGATGAGATGACAGGAGGAATACATTTTCTTTTCTTCCTTCCTCCTTGTGCTCAGGGTGACTCTGGTGGTCCTCTGGTGTGTAATGGAAAGCTGCAGGGAATAGTCTCTTGGGGCCAGGGCTGTGCTCAGCCTAACTACCCAGGTGTCTACACCAAAGTCTGCTCTCTGATGCCCTGGATCAACGATATTCTGTCCAGATACAGCTAGGCTGTGATCTCCCTTCACACAACTACATAAGAGAGGGGAAACCAGAGATAGACTGAAATTGGAGGAGACAAAAACAGGAGGTGGCAGTGGGTGGTGTCAGAGAGAAAAGCAGCAAGAGAGTGACTGAAAGAGATCTACAAGTAGAAACCAAGCAGAGATGTGTGTGTTGTCAGGGAACCAATAAAATACAATTTTTGCGCTGCATCATGTGTCTGAATGTTTCTGAATACCAGTAGATACCAAAACAAAGAGAAAGCACATTCAAACAGGTAAAGTCCACAGTCACTGCAGGACATTTCCAAACTCATAATCTAACGCAAACTATTGCAAACTTGCAAAAGAGCTTAACACTGCTGTGTAGTATTCAAATTAAGTGTTGGAGTACATGAGTACGCTCTTCTCATTTAGATTTTCTGGCCCAGATGTTCTTACATCCCATTTATCAATATGAGAAACACCCCAAGTCACTCACTCATTCATGTCGAAATGTGGGGAAATGTGTCCATTACCCTCATGAGAACCGAAAACGTCTTCCCTTAACAAAAAAGATACGGAAAAGAACAGCTGATGCAATGCAAGTCGGTTTCTTGACACCTGGCACAGATGGTTCGTAAGAAAAGAAATCATACTTTTCAGGTTGACAAACTGGCGGCACTATTGAGACAAATATGATGTTAAAAACACTGCAATTACTCTTACAAGAAAAGAAATGTCAAGTCTTCCACAGCTGCCTTGTTTTTTGTCCAAGGTTAGTTGTCATTGGTTGAAAATGAGCCATCACCAGTACCAAAATATCATGCCTGACACGCTTGACTGCCTGAAACTGGTGGATGGACAGTTGCACAGAAATATTGCCCATCTGTGCTCCACAGACAGATAAGATGCAAAGCAGCTGCCGCTCTGTCCAGGAATGTGGCACGTATCTCTGCATCATTACATATCACAGTGACACAAGGTAGAAATGAGATGCTGATATGGAATATGACAGAAACACAGATTAGTAAATTAATGACAAATGTAAAATGTTTAAAAAAATCTATTTGCATATCCATTTATAAGATGATTTAACATTTAAATTCAGGTGAATTATGAATTAACAACCACCGCAGACATCTGGCTCTTAATGAGTTCTGAGATTTCCAGTATTGTATAATGACTTCAGATATTTGAATATGGTAAAATGTTCTAATAAAAATCAAAATGCAATGGAAACTGAAAGAACTGTGATTAAATGCTGCTGTGATGTGGAAAATAGGCAGCACACTCAAACTGGCACAACACCCTGTTGTAACCCAGGTACACAGTGTGGAGGACAAACCTGGTGTTCATACAGAGATAAAGGTTCTTATAGCCTCTGTCAGACATATCCTACTTCTTTACAAGGGTAACTCTTGAATGTTGGTCTTTTAAAGGATTATTCAATACTACATTTATTTTGTTCAACACATGCCTCCACCACCTGTTTAAAGGTTGGTTTGTGTTTCTCTGAGACTGCACAGCTACAGAATCAGCATATAATTACATATATACAGATCCTGTTTTCTGCACGTTTGAGACAAATTATATCTTTATTCTTCTACATTCAGTTCATGATCACCTCCTGTAAATAGTTTAACGGAGCGCCTCTAATCAGTCACATAAAATATGTGAAAATAATCTCTTCGACATGCATAGAATTTAGTCTATAAAGAATAATACAGTATACATTTTTATTTTTATGTTTAATATAGGTTGTGACTTAAAAGTGCATTATATGAAATGCAATATTATCAAAATTTGAAGTAGCCTAATTTAAAAATGCAATTATAAAAACAATCTTACTTAACTGGTGGGAAAGAAGAAAATGAATTTCATGAAAAAATTAATTTCATCATCTCAAAGCTGTAATTCATGTATCAAAGCTCAAAGTCTTATCATCAATGAAGTAAAGCAACAAGACCACAATTCCTATTATTGTTTCTTATCTGTTTTCTGCAGGGATTATATTGCGTTATTGTTGCTTTGAATCTAAAAACTGCACCGGACTTGAAATACTTAAATGCAACACTTTAAATTATTACTGATGTTCCCATATGTATGCACTGATCTGCCACAGCAGTAAACCCAGCTTAGTAACATCTCCGGTGATGAGGATGTGATGAACAAAGTTAAGCAGGAGAAATATTGAATGGTTCTGACCAACAGCTGTCAGATCATGAGGCCACAGACACTCAGAGTGTATCTGTTTAGTTCATTTACAAAAACTAATGCTTGTATACTGTGTCCTAATATCAACTCATATAATATACTCAATGATAGTGGAGATAAAATCATAGCCCAGAATATGTCATAGTTCTTTTTAAACATTTTATTTGTTAAACGTCTTCAACTCCAACACAACAGATGGCATTTGAACAGCTGCAAATGTTGGGCCGCTTGTCTGAAGCAGAGGTTGAAGGGTGAAGTTAATAGCTGGCCATTGTGTTTTTCAGCCATGCAAGATTGGCACAGACCTGGAAAATGGAAAAACATTAGACAGATTGTTGCAGTGTCACTACATTAAGCAGTGTAATAGTTTGTTATAGATGTTATAGATTCAGGAAGATGTTACCTTGGAATAGACACCAGGGCGGTTCTTCTCAGCACATCCATAGCCCCAGGACACAACACCCTGCAGCTCTCCATTGCACACAACGGGACCACCAGAGTCACCCTGGTAGAGAGCGTGAGATCAAGAGAGGAAAAAACATTTATTGTATTAGCAAATATATATAAATCTTCTCCCTATGTTTACGCCAGTGGGTAAAATTTAAAAAGAGCAAAGCGAAAATATAGGTAAGTTTGAAAAGACAGAGAGACACAAACCTGGCAGGAGTCCTTTCCTCCCTCCAGGAATCCAGCACAGAACATGGTGCCATCAATCATGCCAGGGTAGGACTTCTCACAGTCCTGAACAGACAGGATGGGGAGATCCAGGCACTGCAGCTTGTTCTTGTCAGCAGCTGCAGCAAAAATCAAATAAAAGTCAGTGTGTGCTTGAGAGATAACAAGATTTTTTGTAAAGATGGTTTGAATTGTTTTCAGAAAAATAACTTACTTGAGCTCATGGTGTTGCCCCAGCCGGAGACAGTGCACCCAGTGCCAGCAGGGGCACAGCCAGTGGGCAGAGGAATAGGCTGTACAGCTTTACTATGGGTGGCAGGCTCGCTCAGCTTAATCAGCATGATGTCATTGGAAAGGTCATAACTGCTGTACTGAGGATGTCTAATGACACGAGAAGAACGAATATACTGCTCTGTGCCATCATTCTGGGAAATGTGGTGCTCTCCCAGACGTACCTCAATACTCCTGAAAGATAAAAAGACAAATAGGTTTTGTGTTTTTATGTTTACTCCTTTATCAGATGAATAGCTGGGGCATAAGGAAATCTAGAGTGCTTACGACTTGTAGCAATGAGCAGCAGACACAACCCAGTCTTTGGTGACCAGGGAGCCACCACAGAAGTGGTACCCAACATTCAGAGACGCCTGATGGGGCTGAGAATGGCGAGCGCATTCAACCCCACCGACGATCTTGTCGTCGTCTGTGGCGACTGAAAACAGATGAAGACAGACAGGAATCAACGTTAGTTTGCTTCACTATAGTAATTACGCAGTCATTTTCATGACATGGAGGACTACTTCCTCTACAGGTGCGTTATCATACTCACAAGCAGCTCCAATGAACAGAACAAAGACCAGAGACCACATGTTTGAAGTGTAATTCTGTCAGTTCTTCTCCCTGTTTTATACCTATTCCAAGCTGCCCGATTGGTTGAGTAACTCCCAATGCAAATAAAACAGATAAGTGAAGCAGGTGATTCACAGACTTAAGGTCCAGAAATAGTCCACAAAAATGGCTGGAACAGCTGTTTTTTTCACATGTATCTATTCAAGGCCGAGTGATAAAGCAGTGATAACAGTTGTTCTGGCAAATAATGCTATTGCCCACTGTATTTTTGTAATTATTGCTTAAAGACAGTGACAAATAACTAAAATGAATTAAAATATTAAAAAAATCTAAACATTCTTCTATAATGCTTTTGTTGTTAATCGTTAAGGAGTTATTCAGCTGTAGCTCAACACCACCAGTCAAAAGTTTGGGCACATACAGAAATGACCATGTTTTTAATTTTTTTAATGACTGTTGTATAATGGACACTTTTAAATAAATATTTACATAGACATACAGAGGCCTTCAACCATCGAACATTAGTAAAGTCTTCTAATAGCGCATCAAGTTTGATAATGGAAATGTATTAAATTTAGAGGATAGCTAATAATTTTGCAGTGATAGTAACACAGCTGAAGACATGTATTTTTTATTCTATTTTCTTTCTTTTTTTGGTGGATTTTTGTTTTACTGTGTCATTTTTTAGAATCAATCTGACTTTGTGTCTTGGTGTGGTTTTCTGCTGTCATTTCCCTCAATCAGCATTTTTATAGCTCGCAATCTAAAGACACGTTTTTCTGAAATTAGATTCAATAACTGTGTGAACCAGGCCATCTGTGGAGCCACAACTGTGTCTGCACAGCATTCAGTTGAAAAAGTTTAGGTTTATTTAACAAAACACAGTAAGTTTTAAATTTGTACAATGGAAACAAAAATATATTTGTTTGAAATTCAGAGATGGAGAAATTGTATTTGTTGTTCCAATAAATAAACTCATTTATAGGGCATACGGTTCATTGTGCAGTCAGGGATTAATCAATCAATATGAAGAATACTTTTTTTAAAAGAAAATCATAAATTGTAAGACTCATTTTATTTACTCATTGTAAGTCTTATTATCAGTGCTCAGTCAACAAACGATCTGTTTTTTCAGGTAAAAATAACCATGGACTTATTTGAAGATGATAAGTTTGCAGGCTGGTACTTCAGCCCTCATCTCTAAACTCTGCTGTCACACATTAACATTATAAAAAGCTTTTGCATGTAGAATCAATAATGTTTTTCAAATTATACTTCTCTTACTTTTTGCCTCTGTCCATCGGGACTTTAACAAAAATGATATATTCATCATAATACTTTAAAATATACCTTCATTATTTTTATGCTGTTATTATATTTTATATTCTATTTTATTTACAATTTATAAAAATGTTACATCTAAAAGGTTAAGCTTAACAGTGACAATACACAAATAAATACATATTTCTCCACTGCAGTAATGTCTCATACATCACACTTTAAGCTTTTTCTTACTTTATATTATAATTAGAAATAATAAATACATTCTTGAAGCCACGTGGTCATATGAAACAAACTGTGTCTCACAAGCGGAACGGTGGAGCTCTTCTGCTTTGTGCTGAACTCGAACAAGTTTTGCCGACGTACCACCAATGTCACTCCAGCAGCAAACTTCCAAGTGACCCAACCGGACGTAACTGACCTCAAGAGTTTCTCATTTTAAAATCTATATTGATTTGAGTTAGTTTGAAGACTTTCGTTCATTTATAGATTTTTTTAGCGGTTGTTTGTTGTCGCACGGCCGCTGGCACATTACACTAACCAGACAAGATGCGCCTCACGTTGCAAATGTTGATCTCCCACGGCCGGGTGGCGCGGAAGATGGGTCTGGGTCCACAGTCCCGAATCAACATGCTGAGAAACATTTTGACAGGACTGGTCCGACATGAGAGGATAGAAACCACGCTGGCCAGAGCAGATGAAGTCCGATTTTACGCTGAAAAGGTAACGACAACATGCTGCTAGCTAGCTAGCTTAGTTACTACCATGGCTACTGACGATGCTCATTAAGCTGTTTGTTATATTTAATGTTTTCATCAAACATGAAAAACCCGTTACCTTAATTCCTGAACAATATATATTTTTTTATAATTTTAGTAAAAGTCTAGTAAATAGTTATGTTCATGTTCGTGCATAATCCCTAGCAAACCTTTATGACTACTGTATAATTGCATGTCCTTCAGTTTAGTGTTGTAAGGTTTCCAACGTTGTTAATCACTGTCAGCTGTTTTGGTGCTAAATACATTAACAACAGGTGCACTGACAACAAAGGTGGAAACGAGATAATCACAAAAAACAGGAATAGTCTTGCAGGCCACAGACATTTATTCCCTCCTCATCCTTTTTTATACTATGGCCTGGTAGCACAGTGGAATGTCACTGAGTCATACTGGGATGCAGAAGGTTGCCAGATTGAATCCCAGCCCAGCCTGGCTCTCTGCATTTGACCCATCCCCCCTTGGGGGGGAGCAGTGAGCAGCCACAGACGGCGCTCGCTCAGGGACACACCTGGTATGGGGGATGGCCTGGGTGACTCCACTGGGAATCAAACCCGGGGCTCCTGCTTCCCAGCCCTCTGCCTTAACCACTCTGCTACCAGGCCGCAGAGAAGCCGCTGAGAACATTTTGCTGCCGTCAGAATTGTTCAGCATGATCGGTTTGGTGGTGGATCTTGTGAGGCATATCCATGGAGGGATGCACAGACCTGTACAGGATAGATGATTGCACCCTGACTGCCATTAAGTGTCAGGATTACATTCTTAGATCCGTTGGTAAACCCTTCAGTGCTGCAGTGTGTCCTGGAATCCTCCTGGTTTCATGATAAGGCCTCATGTGTCAGAAGTATGCAGTTCCTAGAAGATGAAGGAATGGATACCATTGGTTGGCTTCCACGTTTGCCTGACCCAAATCCAATAGAGCATCTCTGTGAAATCATGTTTAGGTCCATGCAACGTCATCAGGTTGCATGTCTCAGTGTCCAGCAGCTCAGAGATGCCCTGGTCAGGATCTGGGAGGAGATACCCCAGGACTCATCCATCATCTCATGCCTTGGGAGATGATGGATGAGTCCTTTTGGGGCCATCCAAACTACTGAGCACCATTTTGAGTTGCTATAATGACATTTCAGCTGTTTGCACTGATCTGCCACATTAGTCTTTTTAGTTTAAATTCCCTGGTGACTGAGCCGTCTTTAGCTTGATAATTTTTATTTTTATCAAACGTCATTTTGTTCCTAACACATGACCCATTTCATATTCGTATCAACGTTTCATCATGTATTTCTTTCTATTAAGATCTGATGTGTTTTCAAAGTGTTTTTTTCAAGCAGGATTATGAGTTTATGCTGTTTTGTCAAATAGACCAAATTTGACCTTGACAAAATGTCTAACTACTAGTGAGTCAAACACTGCACCATTTAGTTTGATAATAATGGCAACAATAATTGGTGCTTCCTGAATGAAGCATTTGTGGCTAGCGTTTTGTTTTATGGGATTGTATGTTGGGGTAATAGTATCACTGCTGCTGACAGGAATAGGATCAACAAATTAATTAAAAAGGCCGGTTCTATCATTGGGTCAACACCTGATTTGTTAGAGACCGTGTTTGAGAAAAGGACCAGGAGGAAAACAAAAGCCCTACTTCAATATGAGAGTCATCCCTTGTTTGAAGTGTTTTATTTTTTAGAAAGTGTGATGAGTAGCCGGTACAGGATGCCAAGGTGCTCCACTGAACGTTTTAGAAGGTCCTTTGTGCCAACTGCAGTTAAATATCTAAATGATACTACTATTTGATCTTGCACATTCCAGTAATTTTAGCTGTCTTTTAATGTCAGTGTGATTGAAGTTTGTCTATTTTTTATTTTATTTTTTTTTTATTTTATTTTACTATTCTACTATTGTACATTGTTTTATTTAATCTATTTTTGTACAGTGTCGACCATTTAAGTTTCCCCCATGGGGGATTAACAATAAAGTTAAGCTTTATTGTTAATATTACCAATGTCTACACTGTATTTCAGATTAGAATTATTTCAAAAACATAGTCATTTACCAACTTTTGACTGGTACTAACCTAATTAACTAGTCTAGTTGATTACTTGTGCATTATTAACCATTACTAAAGTTGTTTGTCATAACTTTTACACAGTTACGCAGTTACTAGAACAATTAAAGATTTCTAAACACCTAAATGTTTGACATGCTTTTTTTCATTGTGATGAACCTCATGAACGTAACGTCATGAGGAAAGGCGGAACGACTTCACCACAGCAGTTGGAATGGACCAAAAACAGAGCTAAAGGACTTCATCCACTCAAGATGTATCAAGTTATTATGTAGTATTATGTGGAACAGGTTCTTGCGCTATGCGAACTATGCAGATGCATAGGGCCCAGTGGCCACTAGGGGGCCCCCAAGCTAACATTTTAGTTTAAATTTTTTTTAGTGGAATTAAATGTTAACCAAATATCTACCAGATTATATTTGCTCTGTAGTGTTGAACAAAACCGAATTGAAGGTCTTGTTGAACATGCTGAACAAGCAAGCTAACAGGCCCTCATACACATCCCTCAGCCAGCTTAGCAAAACCAGAGCATAGTATAGATATTTATATATAGAGAGAGAGTATAGAGCTGCAGTGAATAATACAGAAGCAAATGATCTTTGCAACTGATGAGAATGATGAAACATTGATGTAAAAATGACAGGTGTGTTGAACAGTCGTAGCTATCAGTAGGGTTTGAAATTGAAAAGATTTCTACTCTCTTTCTACTGTTTCCTGTCATCTCTCTCTCTAACAGAGATACAGACTGCTGAAAAAAATACTAAAAAAGAGAGTGCGACGGTGCAATTAAATGAAATTCTGCAAATCAAACAGGGAACTTTCATGCATGTTTGTCACAGTGTTCTGTTTGTTTCGTTTCTGTTTAGAGGGAGAGACTCTCTGGCTGCGGTGACAGTACTGCACAGGCATGAGCTGGGACGTATCTGGAACCTCTGTCAGAGCTGAGAGAAGCGTAACACAAACCAGGCTCACACTGCACCACATCACACACGAAGGCCCATGCTGCAGGTTATATATATATGCACGGGCTGTGTTTGCATTTGTGCCTGAAGAAGAACTGTGCCAGTCAGCTGCTTTTTTTAATTCATTTCAGCAGGCTCTAAAAAAATCATCTTTCCTGTTCAACAGATGGTCAACATTATGCTTTTGCTAAACTTGTAATTGTATGAGTGTGCAGCTGTGAGCAAAAACAATAAAAAAAAATCCTCTTTGTGATGTTTTCAAGGAACTGCTCAAAGATGCAAGAATCGGCATTTACAAAGTGCTGCATTCATAAGTTCTATTGTCAGAAAATTGAATACAGCAGACAAACAATAGGCAGACTGTGAAACCATACCACTTTATACATGTAAAAAAATACTATTTAGAGTTTGACTTGTTCTCAGAGCATCCTTGAACTCACAAGGAAAAGAAAAGACTCTGATGTATTCAGGGATTGAGGGAAATCAATTTAACAACATATGCAGGGCTTTGAAAAATGGCCATCCGTAAAGTGAACTCAATTTTTAGTTTGGAGCAGGAGCAGTCCCTTTAATTACACAGAAAACTGTTCAAACTTAGTTTATTGTAGCCCTGGGACTTCAGTTTTCTTCTCTGTTCAAAGTTTCATTCAAAACAAGTATTATACTCAGCATGAGTAAATTTAGCCTGGTACTGACCCTTCCAGATCATCACAAGGAGACCCAGTTACAGAAACCAGGTCCCTGACATGATCTGGAGCCACAGCAACAATTTTCAGAGATGCTGACCTAGCCAGTCGTTGAACTTCTTGACTTCAGAAGGCAGCCCGAGCTCCGTGAAGTCCCCAGCATGGATGAACACGTCTCCATATGGCATCTGGATGGCGTCGGTGCGGGAGTGAGTGTCCGAGATGCAGACGAAGCGAGTGTAGCCGGGTGGCTTGGGCGTGTCGTGAGGCATCGGATCCACCCTGAAAAGAGTAAAAAGAAAAGAAGCTGAGGGAGACAGGAAGGGAAAAGGGGGTCACTGCGGTGCTCGCTGCACCTAAACAGCACTGGATAAGGAGAGTCAGCGCTGTGCGCGATGTTGCTGTGGTACGAGGCTGACACTGAAACAAGTGTTAATTAGAATCCCCCCAAAAACGCATCCCCACAGACTGAGGCAGATGAGGACTCAAGAAGCGAGAGGCCATAATAAAAGCATGCCGCTGAGAGAGACAGAAAGAGAAATGTGCAGCGATAGAAAAGGAATAAAGCACAGATATGGAAAAAGAGCTGAGTCCTGTGGGACTTCCAGCGACTGTGCAACATCCACGGATTCTCCAGGGGAAGAGGGGAGCTGGTGAATAACCATGGCCCACTTTAGTGAGCGCGGCTTCAGGTACGACAACAACCAGCTCTCCTTCCTCCTCCTCCTCTTCCTCCCTGCTCACCGCCACAAGAGAGAGACTGAGATGAGGGGAAGTGGGAAAGCAGATATGCATCCGTGTCGGAAAGACGGCAAAAAAAACTGTCTGAGACACAAAGTAATAAAATACAGAAGAGATCTCCTGACGCCCGGCAGAGAAAACGTCAAGATCCGTTCAGTCCTCTGCAGTAATTCCATCACTACAACAATACTACAACACCATATGCTGTCCTGTGTTTCACATTTCATCCAGTGACTTTTACTTGACCTTTTTTTATTCAATCAACGAACCCCAGGACTTGCAGCATTAAAAGTCTTCCAATGGCCCTGTCAGTGTTTAGCAGGAAGTGTTGAGTTTTGAAATATAGCTCAACGCTGCTAAATCCAAGACAAGTAGAACGTAAGATGTAGCTGATGTAACTTTATAACTTCCAGTATTTATGCTAAGCTAAGCTAATGATGTGCTAAACAACACCGGAACTGTCCTTTAATTAACTGCATATACAGTGCATCTACTCACATGTGGACATGTGGCGGCTGGAAGCGTCCCTGGTTGATGTTGTAGAAAGTGAAGGCCTGAGTAGGGTTGGTGCTGTACTCGTCCACCTCCACCGCTGTCCTGCCGCTGCCTCTCTGGGTGTGTGGCTGAGCCTGCGACTGCTGCCGCCTCGCCGCCATGATCTCTGACAGGGTGAAGGCCATGGTAGTGGGGATCGGGCGGAGCGAGTAGAGGAGATGAAGATGTCACTGTGGAATGTTGACCTGATTGTTGGTTTTCCTGTAGGACAGGTGGATAGTCCCAGCTTGAAGAGAAGCCGTTGCAAGCTGTCCTGACAGGCTCAAAGCCTCACAGTCACAGTGAGCTGCAGAGAGACCATCACCTCCGTCTTCTTCACAGCTCCTCTGCTGCACCTGAGAGGAAGAACAGAGCACAACTGGCATCACGTGTGTGTTACAGGAATTCAGTTTCTGAAGGTGTGACAAACATAAGATACTGAAAAAGCCAAACGATTCCTAAAAAAAAGATTGTCTTTCATTGTTAGGCTGTGATGCTAATTTATCATCCTCCCACTGACATAAACGCCCTGCCAACTGTGTTAGCCATACCCCGCTACTGGGACTTTTTCCTACAGTTTCTTTCTTTGCTATTCTTTTCAATCTCAAATACATAACTGCTGGCGGCAGAATGTTTTTGGCTGAGAGCAGCAGTGGTAGCTTTGGGCTGTATTTTGAGAAAATATATCTCTTACTATTTTTAAGCAAATGTCACAGACCTTTCTTAAGCCAGTCAAATTAAAAGGTGCTACTCTTATTTTCAAAGACCTTTAATTAGCTTTTACATGAAAAATCTACTCCACTGTCAGTTATAACTTGATTGAATTGATTTAAAGTTTGTTTTTAAAGCATGTGCATACACTCAATATATGCAGTATATTTCTATATTTAAAAAACCTTGAAGATGACAATTTAAAAAAGATGATTTCCATCTTGTTTATTCATAGGATTCACAGGTCCCATGCACTGACTATAACAACCTGAAAGCAGGATCTGTTTAACAGAAAATTAATGGAAACACTTTGCCAAGATCAGAAACCTTGATTTGAGAATGGTGTGAAAACTGCAAATATGCTTAAACATTTGTTGGTGGCTCATACATATGAGTCGCCTCCAGCTACTGCACATCTGTTGGCTCAGGTTAAATCTGATGATTACATTCACTACCTAATATTCCTTGTTTTCCTCTATATGGTATTACTGTACTTACTCTATGCTTTTTTTCATTTAAGAGATGTAAAGTAATATTTTTCAAAGCTTCTCGTGGTGTGTGAGATCTTCATAGGCGCGTGGTGCCCATTAAGACTCAGATTTAGCTCTGCAGCTCATTTTTCAAAGGCTGTGGTGACTGCTGCGAGAGAGCAGAGCCCGTGAGAGGCGCTGAGATGACGGGGCTGCTGGGAGACGGAGGCGATAATTTGGGGACAGGCGGCTTTGGCAAAGTCCACCTGGACTGCCGCGCGATGTCGGCGCGACATCTCGGTTCCTCATTCACTGTAGCCTCACACGCTGACAACACACTGACGTGACAGATACACACTTCCCACCGTGGTTGTTTGTCACAGGCAAATCCCAGCATGCTCGGTGTGGATGTGTTTCAGGAGTGCACAGACTGATGTGTGTGTGTGTGATCAGGCCTATACATGCGCATGTAAATGTGTTTCTGTTGTCATGAACGTGACAGTGACAGTGCCTCATGCTGCCCGTGTGAGACAGAGATATGCTGAGAGTATAACACACCACGCTCACATGCGGTGTTCTACATCACGTAGGCTGCAACCCTGAAACTTTAACATCACCCTCTGTCCACTTTCAAGCCAGAGAGTCTTTAGAGTCTGCCTGAAGTCAAAAAGTTCTATTCCTCATGCTGTGTATCTCAGTTAAATCCTAGAAATATGCATCTACAAAGTCATTTCATCTGCAATTGGGATTTGCATGTGATTTATAGTACATAGCTAAGTGTCAGAGATTCCACTGACATCTTTACTGTATTTTTATTCTGACCTCTGAACGAGAAGCCGGCTAACATTACCTGTATAGTTCTGTAAAATTTAACTTGGTTCAACTTAAAAATGTGAATGAAAGAGCTGCCTAAACATTTTCAAGTCAAGTCCAAAAATAGAATTTATTTGTCTAAGACTAAGTCAAACAAACATTACCTGAATTATTATTACACGTTGTATAAACTCTTATTTTAGTTTAGGTGATTGAGATTTGGAAATTCATTGAACTGCTTAGGTAGCTGTTTGAAACTATAAATCTATGTAATAGATAATATAATATAAATAATCTTATAATTAATTGCAAACCAGATTTAGTGCAAAAACCTGTCAGTGTTGATACAGGTGTAAAGCGAATTAATTCAACACCAATGCATGCTGGGTAGCCTACAAATCTGCTAGTTTTGCTTCTTTAAAAAACAAATGTAATGACTTGAGTTAACACTCACATTTTCATTCATTTAACTCATTATATCAAGCTACAAGGCTTCATGTTAGTAAAATAATGTTTCTAAGTTTATGTTGAATTAACTTCAAATTATCACACCTCAATATTTGTGTAGATGAAAAACTGCATAAAAGTAATAAATAACAAGAAAAATCCTGGGGGAAAATCTGTATCTGTTAAAACAATCCGCTAATGAAGGCTGCCCGTAGCCGTATCATAAATTACACAACTGTTTCTAACACAATAAGAGAGGATTTTACAACTGTGGAACAAGTTTTACGATGTAAAATATTTTAACTTTCATCTCAACCATCGTGAGATAAGGAGCGGAAACACACGCTACAACATAATCCACCAGGAATGTGAACTTGCACGTAGCTGCTGAATTCTGAGCGTGATTCCAATTATTTGTGTATCAGTAAACAGCTGTTCCTGTTCCATCACAGTTATTTGCCAAAACATATGTTTAACTCTTTATAATCACGTCATGCATCAGTCAGTCTAATGTGCACCCACATTACCCAGCAACCAGCCTGGTGCGCAGACAGAAAGCAGGGTATGAACTTTTGCACTTTTTGTGCAGACGTTTTGATCAAAACTACAAAGACACAGGCGGCATTTCAGCCACATTATAAGTCACACTAAATGCCCAGTGATAGAAGGACACACACAGACAGTATTGTAGTACTGCATAATGCTGAGGACGCCTCAGTTTAAAATCATGTTCAGCTAAACTGTACTTTTTATCGACTCATAACAAGAGGCATCATCAACACATCGGATTTTCACATTTAATCTATTTTTTTAATCATGGTTATGCTTAAAAATCAGACTTAAAGCTCCAACACAAAGTCAGGTGCAAATGTTGAGCACATCATTGTTGAATTTCAGATATATTCATCAGCAAACGTTCAAATAAAAGTCCAAAAATCTAAAGCCATAATTATTTTTCTTTGTTCTTAGATTTCTTGTACTCTTTTTGAGCTCAGCGCTAACATTTCCACCCAAACACTTGGCAACATACACATGTATTTTTGGACATTTGGACTGGAACAGCCTCGGAAAGACATGTTGGCGCTCCAGCTCAGGCACCCCCTGAATCTAAAAACCCCCCTTAGCCTGATCAGTAATCCATCCACTGAGAAGAGCCCCTGGCAGCAGCAGCACCAAAACACAGATACTCTACAGATACTGAGACTTTCTCTTCTTGGTAACCTGTAGCCATTTGACAACCTTCTCTGCTCATTCACTCTTATAAAGACACACACGAGGAGACTAAAGAGTGTTTGTTCTGGCTGGACATCTCAAGGAATGTGTTGGTCTGATTTGGAGCTGCAGCTCTGTAAATGATGACTAAAACGTGTATTAAAAACACGTGTAATACTAACACTTGGCTGACTTGTGCTGTGGTTGAAGACATTTATTTCTCTCTCGAACACTTTGTCAGTGAACTCATTCACAGGCATCACTCTGACGCTGTGATGTCTCGCCTTCATGTACATGTTGTAGGAGTTTCTCTGCTGTCTGTGCTCTGTTTAAGTAAACTCGAATCAAACTTTTCTGCCATTTGGTCAAACAGCCTGCGCCAACTGTCTTTTCCCGAGACGCGCGCGGTGTTTGGCTCCAGCGCGCGTCTCCAACCTGTGTCTGCGCTCAGAGACGTTTGCCCTTTAGATTTAAAGCCGAGCTTGAAATCTGATCTAACATTTTTTTTTGCTGTTCAGGTGACGTTTGCTGGAAAATGTTGCATCTGGGGACGCGTGGCTGCATTTAACCCCCCGGCGGCTCCGGCGACTGACATTAAGCCGCGGATACGCAGCGCTGCGCGGGTTCCAGTGCAAAGCTCTGCTCCGGTCTTGTTCATGCATAAGAAAACACCTCAGTGTAAATGCACGAGGTAGATGCAGAGGATTCAACTTACCGGCTGCTGTAGACGGTGCCAACGGGGCTGCTCTAACGATGGATGTAGCGGGAGGACGGTGCTCTGTGCTCTGAGGGACGCGCCGGTCAGTTTGAATTGGCACCCCAAAGTGCACCGGTGGAACGTCGTAGAGAGATCTGTTTCCTCCCCCTCTCTCTCTCTCTCTCTCTCTCTCGGATATGTCCTGCCCACCGTGTTTCCCGTTTCCCGGTGTGAGGGTACAGTGAGGAGGAGCACGGTGGGAGGGGGTGGTAGGAAAGATCGAGAGCTGCTGTGTGGCTCTGCAGGGCCTTTTTACCGGTTCGTTTCCCTGTCTGCGCGCGTTTCCCCCAATTTCAACCACAGCCACTACCCCCGGTTCTCGCCGAGACCAGCAGGGCCGTGTCCAAGATTTACCATGCCAAGATCATAAGTCCAATGTTCCCCCAACTCACCCAGGCCACCTTTTATAACATCACACATTTTAGAATCTGTTTCAACATGCTGGTTGAAAGACTCAATGCCTGCTAATAATACAAATATATTTATAATATCATATATTTTACCTACAAACATGTCAACATGTCAATGTAGTATTAGCTGAAAATATGAATTTGATTAACTGATGAAATTAAAGTACACAACCAGTCAAATGTTTCTACACACAGAAAAAACTATGTTTAAAAATTTTGATTTTATGAGAGTCAATTGTAAGAAATACAGCGTAGCCATTTTAATTAATACTAATATGTCTAGTATACCTGATAAGAGGTTAAAGCAATATTTACATAAATGCGCACACATAATCCGCAGTCTTCCAGTCCCATGTTGTGTTTGCCAGTGCAAGTATTCATTTCAAAGATTAACTGATCATCAGAAAACTCTTTTGCAGTGATGGTAACACAGCTGAACAAGTATATCTTTTCATGGAAAACATGAAATGTCCTATGTGTGTCCGTACTCCTGACTGGTACTGTGCATCCATATGTCGAATGAAACATTACCAACAGTATAATTAGTAATGTTTTGCCAAATCAAACCTAAAACTGTTATATGCCAATGGAGTAATTATAAGTATAATGTAGTATATAGTACTAAACTATCTCAAAATTGTAAATGGACATAGCTTCACCTGCTCTCCACCTGGTTTTTGTTCTGCATTTATTCCCATTGTATGACGTGGGTCAACCCAAACTGCAGAATCCAGATTTATAAAGAAGGTCCTTTGTTTAAGGCTGAAAATAAAAAGAGAGGCGTTTCAATCTAGTACATCTAGAGCAGATCGGCACTGACACACCACCCCTCCAGTACAGTGTGAAATCTAAACTAAACTAAAGGAAACAGTATTATACGCAGAATATGGGTTTTGTGGTTGCCAGATCTTTTGGGTCCCTGTGCCAGCATCAAGTAGATCTATTCAGTCATCCATCAGGACAATATCACTATGCAAACTGGTTTTTCCTTCTATTCATCATCAATTTCTACGTGTGACAGGGTCCAAATGAAATCTATCATCACTGATCAATCATCAATCAATAAACAGTAGTAGTAGAGATCTTGAGAAATTCAGGCTTGTTAAATCTTTGTATTTCTGCTCAGATGGAAAAGAAGTCCATCCTTTACTGGCTGGGAGAGAGATAATCAGTCAAATTACAACATTACAGCATAGCACCACCTCTGCTCCTGTTTATCCGCAGGTAATTGGACTGGGATTCAGTCTGGTAATGAGATAAACAAATAGACCACAATCTGGAGCTCAAACACACAAATCCACAACCATCACTCGCAAAGTTACAGTGGAAGCCTCCCGAGGTGCAGGCTGGGCTGAGAGTGCCACCTGCTGGACGCGTCTGCTCATTCTGAACACCAGCCACTTACTGCTTCTTCATCCCTAGCTGGAGACATGGTGGGAACATGAGGACATTTTGGGTTTTTTTTTTTCTGGTTTTAGGCGAATGTCTTTGGTTCTTTGTCCTTGTGTCTGTATGGCGTTTCTTCTCTCTCATGGATGTTTTTTTGTCTCCATGGTCACTGTGCTGATATGATTTGTATTATTTTCGTGTCTTGTGTTTTGTTTTGTGTCTATTTGTCTTTTTAGTAGTTTCCCTTCATTCTGTGGACATTGCTTAGGTCATTGTGTTGTGTCCTTTTAGACAATTTGTGATGTCAATTTTCTTCTGTATTAAGGACATACTGCCTCTTTAAAACAGGAAATATTAAAAGTCACTTGTGGACAATTGTCCAATCATGACTTCTTAGCTTTGATTTGCTCTGATTTCTTACAAACATGTGGCAGCAGCTTCTCCTAGATTAAGAGATTAGTATATCTGAATCCTGGACCAGACTAGTCAACATCATTACATTTCATACCGGAGAGAAACAAATGGAAAAAGTTTTAAATGTCATTTATGAACATTGTGTGTTTGAGGTTTTTGCTGTCGACTTATGTTTGGCACCAGTAAATAGGTGTGTCCAACAAAAACCTATAAGACTAGAAATGTTTGTATGATCACATGATGATCAAGAAGACCAATTCATTTCTCGCTGCTGTGTCATTTAAGAATGTTTTTACTTGCAACGTGACTATGTTTGTTCCCTCTTGTTTTAATGATACGTGCTGCTACTGCAGACGTCGTCTGGGGCGGTGGATGTGGGAAGTGGGATTCATATCATTTTTATTAGTCTGTCTCATATGTTTACTGGGAGTAATACAACATACCTACACTCCTGGAGAGGATCTGAGAGAGAACAGAACAGTTATTGGAAATTATTATTTTTGTTTGCACTTTTATATTAAAGCTGGTATCGTTTTAGCAGCTGAAGAACATCATATTTATGAAAAACAGAACTAAAAGAGAGGGAATATTAAACTTCTGATTGATTACGATGTGCGTGCTGCTTAGACTATGGTGGCAAACTATTGACTTTCTATGTATTTACCTTGTGCCCTTGGGACTTTGACACACATCTTTACACTTTAATTCGCATATCAAGCTGATGGTCAGCCGTCAGTGGGCGTCTGCTAGCCTAGTTTTTGTTATGTGTCAAGACACATGCACCATTGGCATTAGAGATGACTTTTAAGCTGATTCAGCATATTGCATTGGCAACAAGAACCACTGGGATGGCCAAGTGCTGCTTCATTTACTTTCTGGATGACTGAATACTGCCACCTGCTGGCATAGAGAGATGTTGCTTCTCATGCACAACATGAACATGTGTGCTAGCTGTGGTCTTTGGAGTGTGTTTAAGTGCCACTTTCTGGCTCGCACACAGAAAAGGTCAGCCTCTGTTAGATCTTTGGCTTGGAATGGAATCATCAATAGACTAAAAAGTTACTTTGCAGATGTGTAACATGTGATCTATTACCAAGGCCCACAGCTCAGCACCCATCTGTAACTTAAATGAACTGTATTGTCAGACTTTTCTCAGTCATTCACATCACGTTCTTGCTTTATCATTTCATAACCAGTGAACTTTCAGCAGAGCAACTGATGGAGAGAAGACAAGATCGGGCGCAGGCGCATTCACCCGCTGATGCTGTCTGCTGATTGGACGTCCTGGAAAGATCATGCTGGAAATATCAGATCTGCCTGTCAAATATGATTAATGACCAGCAGCAAAGCAGCTGAGGAGTTACAGTAATGAGACGCGGCCACTGTCAGGCAGACCTGCACGACATTTACACACAGATCATAGAATTCTTTTTTTGCTTAGAAATTCATCACTAGAGTGTGTAAATCAATGTTTACTTCACCTGTTCCTGAGGGTGTCAGCAGATTATCAGGGATTAAAGCGTCACATATTGCAGCAGTGACGGAAAAACACTGGGCTCAGACGCAATGAGCAAGTTAAATGAAGGTGTCACGCTGTGATGGATGGTAGAAGATCTCAGCAGGTGACTGTACATGAACACAACACTGGATATCTGCAGACTGTTCACAGACAAACCAGAAATACAAGAGAACACATTTAAGAACGTAAATCAAGGAAAATGTCATTACAATTTAAGAAAGCAAATCTATTCAAAAGTCTGTGCATAATAAACAGGAAGGTTTCAAAAGGCCAGTTGTTGGTGCTGATGTTATAAAATATTAAATAAAAATATATAGTTTTCGTGCTGAATAATGATTGCTGGTGAAATACTGTAGACAGAGCATCAAGCTTTGGGCTGTTTTTTTACACCGGTGACAGTATGAGTCCATTCATACACGCACTAGAATCAACCAGTAAGTACATTAGGTATATAATTAATAATAAATGCTTGCACTGAGTAAATCCTTCTAATTGTTCTGTTTGTGTCCACTGAGGGGTTTACTGAAAGCTTCTAGATGTTCGAGTCCAGAGACACGTCGCTTCTTATTTTAAGGAAAATAAGACAAAGAAAGAGAATTTCAATAAAAAAAAAACGCCTTCCAGTGTGAATGATAATGAGTGTTTTTGATGTAGCTTCCATTTGTGCTGCCCAGATTGTGTTGCTTAAAGATAAGAACGCTATTAGCAGTGTCAGCTGAATTCTCCATAAGCACACTTGAGGCCGGCTGTGTGCAGTGTCACACGGAGGAAAGATATGTCTGAGGAGAGATAAGAGATGTAATGAGCAGATAGAAAACGCTTCTCTGTGCATGACTACACACACACACTCACACACACAAAAGACATGACTGGGGTCTGTTTTCTGCTACTGTTTTATTTAATTTGTTCAGTACTGGAGTTCTGTGGACCGAACAATGGCACAACACTGTGTTACACGTTCTCTCTTTGGGTACAACCGACTAACACAAACGTTAAAATTACTCCTCTACAAAATGGAATAAAGCACACACATACATAGTGTCTTTCTCCGTCACAAGCGCCCAACACAAACACTCACTGCGCACACACACACACACACGTGCACGCTCGCTGTCCAGACACATGCACCCACCCATTCACAACAGAATACATTCTTAGAAAATAACAAAACAAAAAAAACCTTTTAGAGCATTTCATCTTTTTCTCATAACACTCAGATTGGACAGCTGTAACATAATTTGTCTGTGTGGCGGCGTTTTCTAGCAATGAGACCCGGAGACTTTCTATCTAGTACTCGGCTGATCCACTGACCTCACTGTTAGAGAGAGCAGGTCTTTCTCAGCCACCGCCTGTAAATACACATCCTAAAAGAGGATTTCTATTTATTATGTTATTTTGGAATCAATCCCCAAACTGTGACCAGCTCAGTACTGAGCAGGACCACATGTGCAGTTTTGCCTGCTTCAGCCCACTAATACCAAACACTGATTTCCAGAGTGTTCTGATCGATGTCCACACTCCAAGCTGTTGGTTTCATTTCAGTTCACTATGAAAATGGTCTTTTGTGCTTTGATCTGGTTTTCTGCTATATTGTCGGACTGTCAAATCAAATGTGAGTGTGAGTTCACCTCTGAAGCATCATTTCTGCCCCAAGTAGCCACTGTGGTCTTTGTTTGTGTTTGTGTCATCTCCATCAGCTGATGGAGTTCAAATTTCCAAAACCACTAATAAATGAAGCTGCTGGTGAGGACGCTGTTTGCTTATTGGCTTCTGAACGCTGTGCTATGAGGCGTTCAGGGACAGAATAAAAGGCCAAAACACAAAAAAATAGACAAAGAATGAACCAAACAACCCTACTGTTTGCATCAGACCAGTGGTCAGCATGGACTGTTACTCATGATCGACTAATTATGACAAAGTTCATTTCCACAGCTGCTGACATAAACTGAATGTAGGAAATCTGGAGCGGGTCAATTCAGAATTATTGGGCTTTGACACTCCCTTGTTTTCATTGTGCCCAGCACAAAGAGTAGAAACCGCTTATGACACAGGATTGTTGAACACTTTCCATATGCGTACTACCATGTGTCAGGGGAAGCTAGCTTCTTTATTAGCAATACAACACACAACCAGAGTTCACTGCCTTGAAGCTACAGGTGCTACGAACACGCAGGCGGGAGATGCCTCTTCATCAGACTGTGTTGATGCCATCACATTCACCTCCAGTCACACTGTTTTCCAACTCCAGTTGCATTGTGCTGATATAGGGATACACAAGTCCATCTTCAGTAAACAGTATAGGACCCGATAGACATTTAGATGGGTTACAAAATAAAAGCGTAGTATAGACACTACACTTCAAATGAATGGAAAGAGATGCAGGTGGGTGAATGCACGTTAGGTATTGTAAAGACAGATATATATTATAGTAGTGCTGTATGTATGTGGTGCCATCATACAAGAAGCATTTATGGTGACGCTTCTTCTCTCTGGCAGCTGTCGGACATGTTTAAGGGATGAAGCAGGACAGGGCAGTGACAACGCTGACAAGCTGTGATGGTTAGAGCGATCCAGCCTCGGGTTTTGACGTGCTTAAGTCGCCTCACGCTGTCTGTCTGTGTGTGTGTGTGTGTGTGGGATCGAGTGGGGGAACTGTATGCTACAGAGTGGGAGCCACAGCTGTGTGTCTCTCATCACTGCCATGTGTGGCACATTTTAAAACAACACAAAAAAGGTAACAAATACGTAACTTACATCCTTTTTTTTCTCGGTTTAAAATGTAACATTCAAGTGCAATTAAAGTTCCAAATATTAGTTACATCACATACATTTCTCTCTAAAGTAACAGTCTGTTACTTGCAGGTAGTTTATCTCATCTTGTTATAAATCTCTCTTTTTATTTAACAAAATTACAACTTAGACTTTCTAATTCACCCCGTTTGATCTGTCCCTGTGCTGCAATTGAACAAGCACCCACTGAGCTGGAATGCTTCAGATTTCCCACTTTTAACATTTCGTTTTAAATGTTAAAATTTGTTTTAAGTGCACTGATCACTTTGTCGTCTCTGTCTCGTGCACAACCAAGGGCCAGTAAAGGAAATTCAGGTCATCGCACCTGTGACGCCTGTGCCGTGAGCTTCTGCAAGTTCTCACGTATTCAGTATAAATATTACAAAAACAAAATAATAATACAGAAAGCAAAGCTGATCAAAATACAATGAGAGGTGGAGGAAATGATTAGAGAAGGTGCAGAACTGTGGGAAAGGTTGGCTGAGAAGGAGACATAGGGTTTGACCGATATATTGGTTTGATGTCAAGGTCTGTAGGAATGTATATTTAATGACATATTCATTCTTCACACTATTTGAAAGCAGTAGTCTAACTTTTTTAGAAGTTGTCTTTCTGTCTGTTAAATATGAAATAGGGCCGAGGACCGCGAAGCCATCACACATATACACAAAATGTAAAATAACATTTGTTAGTGACTCATAATAGCTACTCTAACAGTTTCTCAATCAACTGAATGTGGATAACGAAGAAAACAACTTCTAAGTGAAAAGATTAGCAGAATCTGTCTCTCTGCAGGCTTATATATGTATATATATACATATATATATATATGTATATATATATATATATGTATATTTGTTGTTTTTTGAAAATATACAATGGAGTTTTAATATTGAGTCTGAACTTGGACCACACAGGTGGGTATGTGTGTGTGTGTGGGGGGGGGTTGAAAGAGACAATATGTACACATATCAGGAATCTTCTGCTACATTATAAAACTATCAACACTGGAAAGGTGTCAATCGGTCAAACCTTATAGAAAGTTGCACTAAGTGGAGAATGGACTGTAATCGAATCAGCATTACTATCAAAGGGGTCAAAGTGTAGGAAAGGCATCATGTGGCGAACAGAATTGAGGACACATACAGGAGATGTTTTAGAAGTCTTGGGCATCGGGGGTGGGGGGTGTTACATTTGAGTTGCTGGAGTTGGATGCAGGATTACAGGGGTCTTTAGCAGGACTGTGGAGCGGCGCCGTCTATTTGTACGGCCGTAGAAACCTAGTGACTTTAGAGCGCAGCAGCTTGATGAAGGAGCGCGGGAACATCTCTTTTGACTCCTGTACTGTGTACCTGAAGTAGTTCTGGGGGTGGGCAAGCACATCAAACAAGGCTTTAATTAGCTTCTTGTCCTGTAAGAAAAACATAGAGAGTAAAGATTAACTTTTGTTTTCCAGTCTAAATGAAATGACGAACCAAATTCTAGGAGTCATTCCACTGCTAATGTGAATTGTGCTTTAGTACCTTGAGTATCTCTTGGTGGTTCTCAGAGGCGTAAAGCCTGCCATCTCGCACTATGTCCTCTATGAGCTGCTGGTAGTCCTCTGGAACACAAAAGAATTAAAAAAAGCTCCCAGCAGGTTCTACATGACTTGCTTAGAGAAGGCGAATGACAGTTTGGACTCACCATCATAGGTAACATATGGAACTTGGAAGCCTTTGCCGCTGTTACCCTCGTTGGACTTAAACTGGATCCAGAGCTTGCGAGAGCGTGAGGTGAAGGCGATGGGCCGCTCATAGGTCTGACACGTCTCGTATGTAGTGATGGAGGTGGGCAGGGCTGGAAGCACACACATGTTAGAATTCTAGTTGTCCTAAACAAGTTCAAGTAATCAAGTACCACTTTATATATACTGATTTACCACTCTTCCTCATGACCAGCACATCTCCACACTCATCCTCAATAGGGAGGAAGATCTCTGGTACCACGATGAGGATCCGCCTCTTATGTGGTGGGTTGATGGTCCAGACACAGTCCACGTTGGATGGGTAATCTCCGGGGTAATTAGGAGACTCGATGTAGCCTGTGTATTCTCCCAGCTCACCTCCACACAGCTGGTCTGAGGACAAAATAATGCACCACTGTCTAATACCGACTTTCGAGTGGCACTCAATCAGTCAAAATATTCTAACACTAGTTGGAATCGGCAGGTTTACTTTTGCAGTGGGAGACATTGGTGGCACCATCAAAGTCAGTGGTGGTGTTCCCGGGGCAGGTGATGCAGTAGTTCTGCCCAAACTCCGACTGGTAGGTTCCTGCTGGGCAGCGGATGCAGCGGTGCGTGCTGGAGTTATAGTAATGTCCGGGCGCGCAGTGCACTGAAGAGGTAAAGCAAAGAGTCAGTGATGTCCCAGCACGAAACTGACGAACAGCGACAAACTATGAGCGTACGCTACATCACAGATCTGTGGACAGGAATGTTCCGAAATCACCAAACCCTGTTCGAATTACCTTATCACGCATAACTTCATCTTTCTCATCTGCCAGCTTATTATAAAATGCTGACGTCATCAAACAGTGCAGACTTAAGAGAGGTTGATACCATTAAAGCGTACAAACACACGTGCACTAGACATGGAGATGGAACCTGTCTGCGAAGGCACAAAGCAGAACTCACCTTTGGCTTCACAGTCCCTGAATGAGACGGATCCTTCATACTTGGTCATGAGGCCTCCTCCGCAGGGAAAGCAGAGTACTCGGCCTGGTTCAGGCTGGTAGGAGCCCAGTGGACAGGGCTGGCACGGATGAAACCCGTCAGCAGAGTAATATCCTGCTGGACACTGTCCTGAGGGAAGGACAGAAGAAATCACAGTTGTTTAAACTGTTTACAGTTCAAAACATGTTTCCTTCTAGTTCTAACCTATTACAAAATATGTACAGTATAAAATAGTGATCTGTGATGCTCTCTCGTGGCTGTAGCTCAGATACAGTTTGCTTTAATGACCACAAGGTGGCGCCTTCCATTACATTTCCCATGCATACTTAGAGAGGAAACTTGTTTCTCTGACAGGGTGATGAGTTACCTCCACACTGAGACACGTTCTTGGCTCCAGCAATACCCTGGCCTTCAGTGCTGGGACATGGCTCACAGGACAGCTGACCGACTGTGTCCTGGTACGTGCCAGGAGGACACTGGACACACTGCTCCTGCTCTCCGCTGTAGAAGGTCCCTGCGCCACAGCTCACTGAGTAGGAAGACACAGGTGAGTGCTTCCTCTACGAGGACACTGTGACACCATGTACCAGCTGGTTAAACTTCAGACTTACCACACTTTCCATCTCGCAGGACCTGTCCAGTGCTGCAGGACTCAGGTACCCTTGATGGTTTCTGAGCCACCTCGTACTCCGTCCCCGAGAACTGGATGTAGAACTGCTGTTTGTTGATGGACTTCCTGAGTGTCCGCATGGCACTCTGCAGCTTCTGCTTCATTTTCTCTCGCACACAGTCCACATTGCAGGAATCTGAGGCAGACATTGAGTTAGTTCCTGCGTGCCGTCCTGTTCTAGCTCGACAGATCTGTTTCTAGTTAGGTGAGACACGTGAGAAAAGAACACCACACCTGAGGCTTCCTCCTCCTTCATCTCCATCTCAAACTCAGCTGTGATGTGGGAAACCTCTTTCGAAGGGGACTTGCGTCCCCGCCGGCGCTTTTTGGATGAGTCGCACTTGAGGTTGACAAAAGCTACTTGGCAGTCGTCCGTGCAGAGGAACTGGCCACCTGGTGAAGAGGGAGAAGAGATGCGATCAGTTCTCACGACGAGTGGTGCTGTGTGATCCCGTGGACCACGTTGTGATCTTTACCTTGCAGGTTCTGCTTGGAGGAATCCCTGTGTTTCTCCTTGTTGCGGGGCCTCAGGTGACACTTGGCATCTTTGATCTTAAACCTGGCCTTCTGTTTGACGGGTGACATCAGCGTGTCTTTACACAGCAGAAACAGAATAGGCCACTGTTAAACATGACATGACATGGTAACTGATGTTATCGCTCTCTGCACGGACACCCGTTTCTGCATAGACATGATCCCAACATGAAAGGAAATGAATGCAGGAAATGTATTTCTTTCTCATAGAGATCACTTTGTGTATGTGTGGTAATTGGGTTGATTGTCTCCTTCAGTGTTTCCGTCTCTCTCCTGTTAATGTGCATGTTAAGTTTGAGAATGGTCTCTTTGGGTGTGACCATCTTCCATCTTTGAATCACATTTTCCATCATACTTTGCCTACTGTACCTGCACAGGTGGGTATGGCAGTGGTGGCATTCCTCTTCTGAGGGCCTTTAGCAGATTGAACTGGCACTCCACAGCTAAGTGTGTAGCTGTTCTCTGAGTCTGCAAGAAACACACAGAAGTGCACATGTGCATATTAGTCTACTGCAAACACACACGTAGTAATGAAAGATGGTTTTATCTAAACAACTTGCAACCGAGGAAGCAGGCAGACATGTGGCCCTATGAGTCAGTCTCCCTCTGGTCATGCACACAGACAAATGCATTCAAAGTCAGAAGAAGAATCAACTTTATTGTCATTGAATACATTTTTTATATGTTACAATGAAATGTATTTTCTGCATTTGACCCATCCCCCCTTGGGGGGAGCAGTGAGCAGCCACAGGTGGCGCTCGGGGAGCAAGCGCTGGGTGTCTCGCTCAGGGACACACCTGGTATGGGGGATGGGCTGGGTGCCTCAGCTGGGAATCGATCCTGCTATTCCTGCATCCCAGCCCCCTGCCTTAACCACTGAGCTACCAGGCCGCCAGAAATAAGGGCTAAAACCTTCAGAGGTCATAAAAGTAAAAAAAGAGATCAAAAAAGAGTTTGGGTTACATTCAGCCACAGGAATTTTCATGTCCCCCCCCTAAATTTAACATGAACTCCAAAAAGACAGAAAAACAAATATTTCACTTTGTCTGAGAGCTATCCCTCATTCTCACACAATTGCCGCCAAGTCAAACGCAGCAAGGGCCATAATATGGAAAAAAATGCTGTGATCAAAGAATGCAATCGATTTACAGATGTGTGTTAAGTACTATTGCAGGGGGAGAAGCAGGGGTGCCAGCCAAACTGCCGGGACGACTCGTGCCAATAAAACCACGAAGAGTGTAAAACACATTAGTCTGAGTGGAGAGCCTCCTGAGGAGCCTAAAAAGAGTACGAGTGCCTTCATGAAGCATCAGGGGTATGGAGAGGTGAAACGGAGAGCTGTGACTGCGCACTCCCACCACCAGAGGGCAGCAACGGTGCCCGTATGAGAACGAGTGCTATGTGCTGGGTGACCAACTTTTTTTCACAATGTAAGCTTCTGTATGTTGTTGTTTGCAATTAGTGTACTAAACAGAAGTTATTGATGAGAATATACATCTAATAATTAAATAAACATTTAGCTTATTTACATTAGCCTGAACTAGTCAGCGGATCTGTATTACATTATACAACAAGACTGTCTGGAGGTTTCTGCATGTACACAAATTATATATACAAAGACCCCATAATTGTATCTGCATACTTTCCATTATCATGCTCAAATAAAATCAAATGCAAAATAAATGCATTAGAAATCTCTGTGACTTTCCCCCTCTCACTTATTCCTTATTCCCATTACTCACTTTCTCAAACACTCTTTGTGCCTGGCTTTGTGTGCAATTCGTGCCAAAGCTGAAAGAGCATATGGGCAAAGTTGAGCAATCAGAATCCATTTTGCTTGCTTAGGATAGTAAAGTAAAGAAAGTATCAAATATCAAAAATATTATTTGTGTCTGTGAAAAACCACTTTCCTGTGCTCAGGACGTTGTGTTATGTGCTTGACAATTTGGCACAAACATAATACCACAGATCTTGTGCTACAGGCCAGACTAGAGAGAGAAGATCAGTATTATATTACAGGTGAGATGAGGTGCTCTGAAGTCAAATCTAAAGTTCACAAGCAGCTGAAACATGGGAAATAGAGTAATAATAACTGATAGTTGCCTTTGCAACTTTGTCTTGTGGTTAAGAATGAAGTATCTCTCACAGATATAACTGAGTATCATCTGCATAGCAGTGGAAGCAAATGTTTGAGTTCTAGTGCTGAAACTATCCAGTTTCAGACAAATTGCATTAACAATTAGAAGATGCATCGATTGCAACTTTCAGATTTTGCAGGTTTCAGACTTTTTTAATGATGGAGTATCCTATTTTCCAATTTAAGACCTATATCTAGAAGTAAACATTTTTGTAACTTTTTTGACCGCATTTATAATCTTCGAATTTTCAAATTTTCTGTCTCTCTTAATAGAACAAATCTCAAAATAAAAGGTTCCTGGACAAACCTTTTTTTAATGTAAAAAAGTAAAAGTATGATGTACTTACATTAGGGTATATTGGTCCCACAGATATTACAAATAGAAAGATTTGTGTCTTCGCTGTAAATATCTTCCACGGTGACATGATGACACGGACACTGAGCTGCAGCTCACCCAGTGTATTCAAAACCATTCAGTAGATTAGCAGTGATTAGCTCCAGTGCCGTGTCGCTGCAGGGTAACTGTGTGTGGGGTGAACCATCAAGCATGTCTGAACCAGACACCTGTGTATGTTAAAGCATTTAATGTACGCTACAGAGGTAGCTTGACCGCCTCTAATCACAGTTTGGATTTTAGAGTTGCTCCAGGCAGAGGGAGCTCTTCCAAAAAGGACAGAGTAGTAGAAGTAGTCTCTTGTGTGGCTGTTAGTAGTATCTCAGATATTTGGTGATAAACCAAAGAATTCTTCTAAACCTGCTTTTAGCTGTTTTTTAAAGGGATACTCTTCCAGTTTTGGATGACATCTAGCTCTTATGTGGTTTGATTGCACTTAATGTACGTCAAAGCAAAAACCAGTTAATATTTTTAAAAACCTCATGGCGTCAATAGTGCAAAAGTGAGGGAGTCACCAAAACATCCGCGTCTCTACTTAATTTCAAGTCAATCAATCCAAAATCCCTGGAGTTATTTCTGGTTGGAGCAAAGTGGTAGACCAGTAAACCAATGCTGTCATTCCTAAAGCTGTGATGGTAGAGTCAGCACCAATAATTATGATCAGTCGCAACAATAATACTTTAAAACTTCTCATGGCACTTCTCTCTGACTGTCATCACACGTGTTGGCTGAATGTAAAGATTAGTGGAAATGTATAACAGCCCCTGGTGGTGGACGGGTCGGGGGTCAACATGACTGACAGACAGGTCAGAGTGCTGATGACCCCTGTCATTATGTCATGTCCTCACATCTATACAAACACTTGTGTGTGTGTGTGTATTGATGTACCTGCGAGGAAGAGGGCGTTGGAGGGGCAGGATAATGAGCAGACCTCTGCTCCACTGCTTTTGGTGCAGGTCAGCTGGGCTCGGGGTGCTGGCTTCCCGTTGGGCAGACATTTCACCGCCTCTGAGGAGCACAAAGAGTCACATCACCATGACAACCACCTGGGATGGATACGCACACACACATACACTCACACTCAGAGTTGGTGCTTACCAATGCAATCCTTCTTGTTCCAGTGGAGTTTCTGTCCAGGTGGACACACACACTCGTAGCTGCCCTGGGTGTTCATGCAGCCATGCTCACAGCTTCCATTGTTGATGCTGCATTCATCTACATCTGAGACACCACCACACAGAGCAAGACAAGTCAAGACAAGACAAGTCAAGACAAGACAGCTGTTCACAGGACATGTGATTCTAGCAGCTGTGCATTCAAAAACCAAGGGACAGTGAGGGGGGGGGGTAGTCCCTATGTCTCTCAGTCTGTCCAATCAAAACAGTTTGGATGCTGTCACAGGTTCCTGGCGTCCTCCTGTGGACGGAGCCAGTAATGCTCGTCACAGCAGTCAGGAATGAAACGGAAAAGAAAGAGGCTCAAACAACACCTCTGCTGCTCCAACTCCTTAATCATCAGCATGCTGCAGCTGACATCAGGACGACTGTAGCTTTCCGTCAGTGACGTCAGCGAGCACAACACCAGGACAGTCAGAGCTAGGTGTTGACAGAGCTACAGGTGTGTGACAGCCCACAGTCAAACACACACAAAGCACACAGAAACAGAGTTTTTCAAAGTAAGTGAAGGGCACTGAGGTGGAGGAGTGCTTTCAGCAGCAGCAGCCGTCTGCACACGCTCAGTGACCCTTCACTTTCACACTCTGAGAAGCAGCATTGCACACATCAGCTGTGCCAAGTAGCTAGTTCCAGGCTGCGGTTTCTTGTATGTATCCCAGCCTGAAACTGAACTGAGCATGCCCTCACCTCCACAGTGAGTCAGGCCGTAAAGGATGTATCCCCTGTTGCACAGGCACTCGAAGCTTCCGGGGTAGTTGATGCAGGTGTGGTCGCAGGTTCTTTCGAAGGAGCACTCGTCAATGTCTTATGGAGACACAAACACAGAGCAGCAGATGATGTCAACGCTGCCACTCACCAGGTTTTCTACCAAACAATGTCTAATAAAAATACTCACTGTGTGCTGGCTACAATATACAACATCTTTATAGCTCATAAAGTCAATGATAGAATTAGTGTAGCGCTCTGTAAAATGCTTTAAGAAGGTTTCTGTGGCACTGGCTGCAAAGAGCTTCAGAGGTTGAGTGTTCAGCAGGAACGTTACGATACCAACACTCTCATCCAAAGGATCAGTTACAGAGCGGAGACATCATGGTCTGATTGATGTGACGCGTAAAGACAACTGGATTAGTTCAACCTGAATCAGGCAACCCCATTGCCCCTTAAAGGTCTTCCTTAGGCGCCAAATGGGTAGCCGCATTATGTGATGCTGCCGTATGAGATGAAGCGGGATGAGTGGTTCACAGAAAAAAGCAACTGACTCATTTAAAGACAAACAAGGACATCATCTGATTCATCACACAGACATCATGATAAACAAGAAATCCGGAATAAGTGACCTGAACTGAGGTTGGGTGCATGAGTGTGCATGTGTTTATGTACACGCATCAAGCTCCAAATATCAGCCTGTCAGGAATGATAGCAGCGCTTCAAGCTCACCTGGTTTATTTCAGGCTGTACCACGGGGCTTAACGGGAGCTAAAAATAAGATGTGTTATAATGGAGTTTGTCATGGGGAAGAAGTTGTTAAAGTCCTGGATGTTGGCTCAGTAAATACTCCAGGAAACTGTCCATGTGAGGACTTAGGAATAGCTGAACTAGCCCACAAGCAGAGTTTACATACACTGAGCCTGACTCATACGAGCTGCCTACAACTGTTAAGGGTAAAAAGAACACAGAAAATGCTGGTTTCCTTCGGTGACACGCCCTGTCGGTTATGATGAGGCGTTTTGACAGTGACAACAGTGTTGACAGCACCTCTCTATCTCTGCTTTTCTAAACATTTAGAAATAGAGCGACTCATTTGTGGAAATTGCTTATGCAGCTATGGCAAACAATCAATCTTGTTGCTTTGGTTTCTTAGTCAGTTCTGGCAAATGCTCTGCACATGGCATGCAGTGTATCCCCAGGAGCTGTTTTCTCTGGAAAGGCTCACGGGCACAGAAAGAGCTGACAGATTAAACATTACATTTCATTTTAAGGTCATGCTGAACAGGCCAGTTGTCAGTGGTAAGGACTAACCTGGCACAGCCGTAAAGGTGCGTCAGAAATAGGCGACGATGCTGTGATGTGGCTAACAACACTCAACACCACATAATCACAGACTGCAAGGCATGACCGATGATGCACTGTTAATCCGATTCATATACATGCATGCATAAACAGTGTTTGGTGGCTTTGGGCCGGCGACAGAAGCACCTCTGGGTTTTGTTGTTAATAAAATAATTTTGTGTTTGTCTACTCCTCTGTCTAACTTGCCATGACTTGTAACCAGGAATCCACCTTTGGTCTTGACATATGCACTGATCAGAAGGAGGCGTGTACATGTACACTGCATAGAGCTCGAAGAGGAAGTCACAGCAAACTGCACATTGTACCAACAACAAACACTGGACTGCATCAACTCATACATTTTCCTATCTGACCCGAGCAAAGATTTTGAGGTTTAGATTTTGAGTTTAGTTTCCAGAGTGAGAAGCTGTGAGAGACTGACACTGATAGTCGCTGACCTTGGCATGACCGTTCGTCAGTGAGCAGTTTGTGACCCTTTTGACAGCTGCATTCGAAGGAGCCCACTGTGTTCCTGCAGTAGTGATCGCAGCCTCCGTTGTTCTCCTGGCATTCGTCAATGTCTGGGTGAGAGAACACACACATGGAAAACAGGCAGGAGATAAGCGCACACAGTTTCATACGTCTTAAAAAAAACATGTGGTGAGAGTGCCCCCCCCCCCCCCCCACACACACACACACATACAAACACAACAAGTTAAGCAATGTAAAGTTTCATGTAAGGATGGTGACAGTCCCACTGACTCGTGGTCCAGGATGAAAGTGTCTGCTTATCTTCATGGAATTAAACCTCGATACCTGAGCTCCAGCCCAGGTGTGGTTCAACAATCCAGAGGCAGAGATTGTATTCTAATAAAGAGGCAGCATGTTCAGCTCCAATGGAAAACCTGCTGGGAGATCTGATTTCACAAATTCCAACCCTCCAACCTCATCCAGACTACGGTGCCCTCAGATGAACCCAAACATGGGTTCTACATGTATCTGATGAATCAGTGAATATTCAAAAAACGTGAATTTTAAATGTCATTTCTAAAATGAGCCAGATGGGAGAATGTGTGCGGCAAAAGACCTGCAAGAATGAATGAAGGGTGAAAGCAGTCAACAGTCTAAGCCCTTTTTGATTGAACTGTGAGGGATTAAAAACTAACCCCTTTATTTGGAGAGTAAGTCAAGCAGGTCAGCACTAGAGAGTGTCCACTTCCACTTTATGTCCTGACAACATGATGAATTTCTCAGAAGATGTATCCTAGCTGCCTGTAGATTCACAGAACCCGTCGTCCATCATTACCAAACAGGTGCTTATCAAGTTTGGTATGTAGCTGTCCCGTGATAAAGTGAAGGCCTGTCCAGGTGTATGCCACCTCTCACGTGCCTCTGGTCCTCTCACACTCCCTAACAGAATAAGCAGGATGGCTAATGGTCACGTAGTGAGTAGCTTGGTCAATTTAGACCCGTTTATAAAGGTCAGGAGTTGACGAGAGCATAGAGAGGTCCAATCAACACAGCCTTTCAAAGGGCTTCAGTGGAGCGTGATGGAGCCTTTATAAAACAAGTAACTCAGCTACTGTGTTTTTCCATCAGGGCAGACGGAGGACTCCGTGGCTTTATCCTGTCTCACTCGGTTTCCTCAGGGAGCTTCTGCTGAATGAAGACTTCATCTAAATATGGAGCCGAGACAGGAATCCATAACGAGCTGGCTGCACGCCGTGGTGAAAATGTAGCAAATTGGATGTGCTGCTGAGCCCTGTCAGCAGCCTTTTCAGGGGATTGTTCCTCCATCTGGCTCGTTTGAAACGGATTTCCCCGTGGTCACTGGGAAGAGAATGGGGTTCAGGGTAACAGCATCGAAGTATATTTATGTGTCTGTCATCCCAAAATGTGATGTTATACCAGGAGAGAGCCATTTAGCTTGATTCGCTCAATTTAACTTCTCTCTCCCTCCTTTATATAATTTATTGGTTTCTCCTTTCGTGCTCTATTGTCTCTTGTCTAACCTGCAGCGCCAGTTTTCTAATGAACCACAGTCATTTCCCTGTTCCTTTCTGCAGCGTGTTGAGCTGTTCCATGTGCCTTTCTGCTTTCAGGTTACAATCACTACATGCTTGAATTCCTTAAGAACTAAAAAGGTTTAAAGTGACAAATAGTGTATCGTGTCTTCCTGCAGGGAATTATTTAAAGGATCACTCAACCAAAGAATTGGATAAAGCAAAGTCGTACATCTAACAAACAACATCATTCCCTCCCTGCCCACATTGTCTTTGCGTCTGATGATTATGTAAAAGCAGTGGATACCACCCCAGCGTAGACACACAGCTTTGTAATTATTCTGGCAGCCACAAGCACTGGCAGAAACACCCTCACTTAATGGCCACTCTGGGGGATGTCTGAGCTTTATAACGGAGTATATAATTACCTTTACTGGAGCTTAAATAAGCTTTGAGCTTAAATAAATATATTAAGCCTCCGCACATCTTGAAATGATAAGGAGACAGCGTGGGTGCAGAGGGAATCAACAGGGGCACTGGGGTTTTCTTATGCACCATCTCTTCTGTATTTGTACTGCAAATGATGTACCTGAACCAAGCATTTTACAGCAACGTGAATGTCTTTCAAACGACTGAAAGACATTTGTAGATCATCGTGGAAAGGCACATGAGGAAAGATGTGTGTCATTAGTGGTTATTGTGTTTTCTGGTAACATCCTACTGTAGTTCTCTCATGCCAACGTTTACCTAGCAGCACACAGCAAAAGTACATCTGAGAATCATTTCATTTATTTTCTTAGAATAAGAAGAAACCTTGAGCTGTGGCTGGAACTGTTAGGATTGATTCTGTATGCACCATGACTATATGTATATGTCAATGCCACCACTGACATTTACGCTAGAGAATTATGTCTCTAAATGCCTCGCAGCTCTACCAGACACTTGGAATCACAGGCTGTCGGAAACCAGGCCATATGCTGCCATCACAGTTTGCAGGAGTTAAAGAGTTATCAGCGTAAGGTGCTTTTTCAAAGGAACACATCGAATCATGTCTGAAACTATGGTAGAAAATGCTTGTTGAGGTGACACGCTGGTCTGAAGTGCTTTTTTAGGGGAAATACACACTTTGACATATTTATTTGTGATACTCAGTTTCAGTTTTTCCATTATTGGCCTAAATGCTGTCAGTGTCACATAATTTAATGTAAAACACAAGGAACCATGTTTCCATTATTCAGAAAGCACATTTTATGTTCCCAAACATCACATGGCCTCTGCAAAGAAAGAGTATTTAATGGAGATCAATGAAAGGACAGTATGTTCATTTTATGTTTGACATTAAGCACGGTTTCATCCAGATTTTGTTATGGCTTACCCAATTTTCAGATAAATATACAGATTATGTGCAAAGACCACATGTGACTGAAGTTGATTTGTCGGCAGAGAGAAACAGGTGGCGGTGCTAATTCTCCAGCCAGTGTAGAAAAAGATTGACATGAGATCGGTACAGGAGTACCTGAAGTAGGTTCCAGTCTCAAATCTTTACTCCAAGTGATGCAAGGGATCTGACACACCAAGCTATATGTCAGTCTTCAGAGAGCGTCAATCACTTTAGTTTTTGCATTTTAGCTGTTTCAGTTTCTTTAATCAGTGGTCCACTCTGGCTGAAACTTCAGCTCAGTGACTCATGACACAAAACAGACCAAAATGCTGTGTATAACCTCTTGACATATTCTCATTTAGAAGTAGCTATCCATCTAGGTCTTCTTCTACTTTCCTCTTTAGAATGACGGATACATACTATCGCCACCTGCTGGCATTTAGAGGAAGAATCAGTTTTATTGTCGATACAGTTTTTCACATGTTACAACAAAATTTATTCTCTGCATTTGAGCAGCCACAGGCGGCACTCAGGGAACTAGCGCTTAGTGTCTTGCTCAGGGACACTGCTGGTATGGGGGAATCGATCCCGCTGTCTTAACCACTGAGCTACCAGAGTGCCTTGTGCCACTTTTAGTTCCAGACAAAGACAACGTGAGTTCATTTTAGCCACCTGTAGTTCAATGTCAACCTGGGATGCCACAGCTCTAACATGCTTCATAATACATACAGTATATATATCACATGTACCCATTATGCATCCTCAAATGTTGTTGTCTCACACTACTGTATGTAGTCCTAGTCCAGGGATTCAGTGCTGTAGGATGGATGCAGTGGATGCTGTAGCTGTGATGACCTAGCTGAGTTAGCTGTGTGCTCCACTGTGAAAACCCTTGGGCCTTCTAGGGCTTCAAATCCACTGCGCTGAAAGGTTTGCTTGATGTGACGCTGAGTAATTGATTAGAAGTCTCCCACGGGCCTGTCAAATCTGTTCTGGCATCTTTTAACAGTTTCTCCATAACCCAAACATTCAAACTCCTACGCGATGGAATTTGAATTGAATCTACTGGCAGTTGAAAGGTGATCTCCAGGGATTTTTTTTTCTTCCAGGGTTGATATTTTGGAAATTAATTTCTGGCTGCAGAGGAAGCTGCAGGCCAAACGAGATGGCTAACATCCACCACAGCCAAAAGAAACAAGCGAGAAGTAAAGTGTTTGGAATGAGAAACCTGACTCTAGCTGAGACCCTGATTCTGCTGTTGGGCTCAGCTGCCTGATAAAGACCTAATGACTGACCTGATTGATCAGTACTGTGCTGTAAATCATCCCAAACGTTTCACCTCTGATCTGAGCACCCAAAAGGTCAAGCACAGGTCTGGCTGCTACGTAAAAGCCTCATCTGTCTATCTTCCTCCTGTGAGAAAGGTAGAAGATTGAAAAAACTGAACCAAACCAACCAGGAAGAAACCTGTTGTCACTTTATTTAGACTTTGTGTGTATGTGTGTGTGTACCCTAGAGGTACGAGCTGCACCCAGTGGATAGGAGCTGTGTAGTTTTACCAAATATTTGCAGTAAAAAGCAATTAAATGTAATACATTTGCAGAAACCCGAACCTCTACAAATAATTACGGAAAGCATACAGCGGATCCAGTTTTCTTGGACAGCGTCAGTTTTCTTCTAAGGATGTTGCCAGTGGAGCGGACAGACATCAGGTCGGGAGGCAGAGTGTATTTATTCAGGTATGAAATGATCCCAGCACGCAAATCTGTTTAACAAACAGTCCACGTATGCATGTGAGCCAAGGGAAACTCTCAGTTTTCTGCTACAGTTACGCAGCCAGTGATCTGGACCCGGTTAAGCCGAAGTAGAGACGGTAGGCCTTTCAGCAGTCATGTAAGGTGAGGGAGCCTCTACCAGATTAGTCTGTCTGGTATTTTACTGAGAATGAATAGTTTGATTGATAGAAGATCAGCCTTTCTAAGCAACAATGCGAAGCATTCTCAGGATTCTTTGACATTTGGAAGATTTTATGGGTTTTGGACTGTTGTACTGTACTGAATGTCGCTCGGCATGTTCCAACCGAAACATCCACTGACTTCCTGGACAAGACAAGTAATTGTCTTGGCAGCATACGTCTCTGTAAAATTCAATTATACACCTTATATCAATGGTACCTTCACACATATGCAAGTCACCTGACTGATGCTACCTTCTGCACCTTTAACTGTAAGTAAGCTGAAACAACTGACCATGGAAGACATGTCTTTCACCTGCCATGACCTTGCGCCTAGAGACCAGGTATGCTCTGTGTTTTTGCGCAGAACTAATATTTTGCTTCTTCCATGCCTAATGAGAGTTTTAGGTTGCAGCAGAAGACTATGTTAAGCAAAGTACTCCCAAGCCCATGTAGCTCATCACGGTAGCATGGCGGGTTCTCGTGCAATGCAGCGTGTTGGCTTGAATGTCTTGCTTTGAGAAACAATCTTTTTAAACTGATGCCACAGAGTGTGGTACAAAGTGGTTCATGTCGTGAGCATATTTAGATTTGAGTTTTTATTGAAAATGGGATATGTAGTTGTGAAGGTAAAAAATAGTTGTGTATCTATGTTTGTGCAAGTGTTTATATGAACCAATGCTTACATGATGATTAGGTCCCTTAGTTAAAAGTCTATAACGTCTTGGTGACTGAACATCAAATGGTAAATCTTGTGTCGTTGTCTCATGAGTGTGTGAGTGTGTTTGGTTTCAGCTTTTTTCAGGTATAGGAGGAATGCAGGCCAGTGGGGACGTGTCTAAGGTGCCAATGCACACTGTGCACTGTACAGCACAGTGCACCGATAACACGCTATCCACAGAAACACACACAGTAAGCCCTCCATGAACAAGTATGTGCACAAAATCCAGGCCAGCCTGCAACTAAATGTGCGCTAATTAATCCACCAAAATAGAAGCATGCATGGACACACATACGCGCATGCACACAGTGTATACAGTAACTCATGTGAACTCCAGTGTGCACCTTCTAATCAAACATCTGGAAACTGTTCAAAAAAATCTTCTTCCTTCCTCTCTTTCCCTCCCTCTGTCTCTCTCTCCCTCACCCGGTTGTCGGCACGAGAGCCCTGTGATGAAACGCCTCCTCAGGTTGGTTTGTCTATCATCATTTGAGGCTGAACCATCGCGTCTGTCAGTGCAGTTGAAAGGGCGTTCATCACGCTGGTGGGTTTTAAACATGCCCTACATAGTTTATATTGAAATGATTATGATAGACAGGCACGACGGGGCACGTCCTTCGTCTTAGAGCAAGGTGGATCCAGACAGGGATGGAGCAAGAGAAAGACAGAGAGGTGGGGAGCTGTCTGTCTCTATCAAGCAATTTAGTGGCATATTAGACGAGACCACCTCACAGTGTGGCACTTTTCTTGTCTCTAACTACTACGTTTAGTAAACTGCTGAATGGCAGCAATTATACACGTGAACTACAATACACTGCTGCGTTTACATGTGCCACCAGGGTCGACGTGCCCCACATGTGCAGAGACGCACATGTGAAGACCTCAGCAGGAGATATTGATTAAGCTAATTCTCAAACGCGTCGCAACTTTTGTGTGTGCTCGCTTGTCAAGGTTACAGGAAACCCGTCAATAAAGAAAGGACTAAAGAACAAACTCATCGTATTAGGGAGAGAAGATGAACTCTTCAAGTCTGGTGCTGGAAGACCGAGTTGATACGTTAACACAGATACAAAGTTTGCAGCACACACATGACCCCTCTTATGCCGCTGCGTGTGGTACACCGGTCATTCAACACGTGGGACACAGAGATAAGGAAAACTCAGACATGTCCCGCACATAGAAATGTTGATGACCATCTTCAGATAGTTAGAGGTCACAACCCATTCAATGTGATGACTCTCCGTTTAAAGGACGAATTGTTGGGTTAAGTATGAACACAATATTTGGGCTTATAAAGGCAAAACTCACATCCTGTCTGACAGGTGATGTCACAGTATAGGTGTGTTTGTCTCCAGTCTGGCTTTCACTAGGTTACAAACAGCAACGCTGATGTCACAGGATATCTGACGTGCAGAGAAATGCATGTTTGTCTGAGTACGTGCTTTCCTGCTGGGTAGCCGGTTGATAGATGCTGATGGATGTGGACTGTCTGCTCTTTGTCTCTCAGCTCCCCTCAGCACTGATCCCTGCTCAGAGATTTATGAAGCCTGGGGGCTATCCACAGCCAAATTATATGGGCTGGGCACAGCTGGACTGAGAACCTATCAATCTTCCCCACTCAACTCAGGCCCAAACACAGAGGGGGGGGGCTTTTTCATTTTTCCACCAGTGTAAATGCTGGGTTCTGTCAGGGCCACAAATCACTGGAGGACACAGAGTGGAAGTGTTCAAGTAAGCTGCTGAGCTTGAACTTGACATTAGAGCAGTGGACGAGATGTTCTCCCAGCATGCAACAATCCCGTCAGCCGATGTACAACAGCTAGAGTCAAACGAAATAGCTAATGAGCAAATCAGTTTTCACGTTGATCAGGTGATATTTTACATTTTCTTCTATGATTTCTTCTATTGATAGCACGTAAGTTAACTGGTCAGCTGTTGTATTTACTGCATCTACAGCTGGATGGTGCTGTCTGTATGTCCTGGTAAGGATAGAGACAGTGAGAGAGAGAGAGAGGGAGAGACAGTGGCCAGTGTGGGCCTCAGTGTTCAAACATCTCAAAGTTTGCTGACGCGTCGTCTGCCTGCCGGGCCCGAGACAGCTCCGGCTCCAGGATTTCACACACCTACATGCCACATTCTCAACCTGCCTGACACTCGTTTCACATACACACATGTGCACACTCCTCAGGACACACACACATAAATACAGAGACAGTATTATACAATTTCTAAAAGCATGCTCACATCACACAAGCGTCCCGCTTCTGTTAGTCGTGCCGCTTTCAGTAGAATTGCACTTCATTTGCTATGAAGCCTCCTATGTCTCATTGAATACGTGTGTCATACGTGGGGTTTGGTTGAGCAGAGCAGTGCCCTATTGCTCCATCCCTCCATCCATTCAGAGAGGAGGAGCAGTTTAAGGGACCGTATAGCTCTATTGTCATTACCAGTTACTACAGGTAGCTTTACAAAATAGAACATCTACTGTACGGATAGCACTTCTTGCATTTTTAAAAGGTTAAGATTAGCAACAATCTAAAGAAGGTAAATGCATCACAAGTTTGTAAAAAAAGATTTGAACTTGACACTTGAACCCTTTACTGAAGAACACTGGGTAATTCTCCAAGTAAGAACATGGATGACCCAGTCTATCACCACTAGTGCACTAATAGTTTGAGATATTAGGTTCTGCTGAACAGGTTTCCAACAAGAGGAAAAAATTTGGTCAACGGACATACAACTGAGCATCATTAACGCTGGAAAAAGATTGCACATGAGGTAATTTTTACATTTAGTAGATGTCATTAAGCCCTGTGATAGACTGGCGACCTGTCCTGTGTGTACCCCGTCTCTTGCCTTATGACAGCTGCGATAGGCTCAGGCTGCTGAGGTTAGGAAAACGAATTGATAGATGAATAGATGTCATTATTGGAAGCAACATAAAGACATCATACTAGGAGCAACTTAGGCATCAATGTCTTGGACAAGGACACTAGACCTCAGGGGTTTTAGACAAATTGGAAGCCCTGCTAACTGGATGACCTGCCCTACCCCTTCATTTTCTATGACTGCTGAGTAGATATGTGGATGGTGAACAATGAAGCTTTAAATGGACCTATGACCGTTTTACAGAATTTATCTCACAAACCTCAGGCTCCACATCTTTGCACAAACGTTACAGTGCAGGTAAGAAAACAGTCCATTTGTCTAAACACTCTCTCTGGACACCCTCTCCTGCCTCCTCACAGCTCTGTCCCTGCTGTTCTATCCAGCCCTTGGGCAGAAAACAGTGTTTGACTGAGCTTGAGCCCACAGTCAGCCGTTCAGTTTGTTTAGAGGAAAGCCAAAACTCTATAATAATGTGTTAGTGATGTGAAGGCCTATGCTCGGGCGGCCTTCTTCTCATGCAACCATCACTGACATCACCAGTGCACCATAAGAAGGCGAGTAATGCCTGTCAGCAAACTCAAACAGGAGACCGGACTGGATTGGCAGCATCTAGAAGTAAAGTGAATTGTGAGATGGAGCTCTGCGTCACCTTGAAACCAGCCATCGCACAAACACAGAATGCTCAGTGAACAGCAACGGTACACCACTGACCCTTACAGTGGGCAAACACACTGCTGTGTGTTTTCTTTTCTTACCTTTGCAGGTTTTGCCATCAGGCTGTAGGGTGAATCCCACAGTGCAACTGCAGCGCACCCCTGTGGCTGTGTCTTTACACGTCCTGTCACAGCCACCGTTGTTCACGGCGCAGGTCTCTGCGGACGATGGGACAAAGGCGTAAAAAGAGAAAGAGATGGAGGGGATGTTAACGTGTGTCCCCTGCTACTCAGACAGCATGGTGATGTGGTGTAAGACAGGCTTCATGCATTAAAGGAATACACAGTCAAACAACAGCACAATAAGATGTCATGTATTGTTGCATTTTCTCATGTAGCTTTGTCAACGCATAGATGAACAAACTGCATCAAAACATCTAGAGATAAACACAATGTTCAAATACACAAGGAACGTCAAAATTAGGATGTGTATCGCTGAGAGTTTATCATTACAGCAGGACAAAGGCACATGACTGTGCTGATAGAGGGTGAAGAACTCTTTGGCCCAAAGGTCGGTCCTGTTTCCAAAAGTGACAAGAAATCAGTTAATACAAATAAAGTAGGGTTATGGTAGGTAGACAGAAAAAAAAACTTAGGGCAAGGTGCTGTAAGTCTAGAACACACACACTCCAGAAAAAATGATCTTTTATTATGTGAAGCAGATAAGGTTTGTTCTGACTTGTGAATGCTGCCTGAGCTGATCCCAAAACAAACACCAGCTCAAGGTAACTCTAGCTCACCTGCCCAGCCACTGTTGCTTCAGCACAGCTCGGCACGCACTTTCCCAATAAACCTCAAAAAGTGCTGAGGAGGCTGAAATTCATCATGTTTGTTGAATGGGATTCAATAAACAGATCAGCATTTTGTTGGTTTTTTTTCAATAATACCTGTACATTTTAAGACTGACATGATGCTGATGTATAAAACTCGTCAAATTTGATCCATAAGGTCAAACTCTATTTAAATGTCTTTAATCCATGTCTAACATTTGGAAGTTTTGTCAGACTACTGGGATTCATCCATCCTGTCCTGTGGCTTTTTAACATTAAGTTTGTATTGCTCCTTATTCAGCTCCTAACAAGATCAATCACTACTTCTTCCCATAATCTCTGTTTTCTAGCTTGCACTTGCAATGCCTTTCGTGGCTGTTTGGAGAAACTGTGAGGGCAGATAGTTCAACTGTTTCCAATTCTAAAGCTCCGTCTTGAAAACATTTTCAAAATGAAGGAAAGCTAGAATGAGAGGCCCTCCATCATCCAGGCAGCCTGTCTGATGGGCCCTGTAGGGTTTGACAGCAGACTCCTGTCCCCGGTGCACGCCCCAGCGTGGGGGTCTGTCATGAATGCGTACTATGTCAAAGTCTACGTGTCTCCACAGGTGTGTACGATCAAAACCACTCATGTGAGTGTCAAAGGTGGTCATGCGCGAGTAGACCCGTCGCATGTAGAGGTGGTGTTTATGGGTTGGAGTTATTTATACTTTGTACAGTCTGCCCTATCATTAGCTGAGGGTTATCACGGCCCTGCTCGGAGCCCCCCCCCCTCTCTCCAGCCCACGCCCAACTCCAGGGCCAGGCCGAACCCAGGGACACACAGATCTCCAGGTCTGATTGATGTGCCCCTCACCCCCACGCAACTTTCTTGGCCCCCCCCTTTACCAAGCCCTCACACCCTCCATCTAACCCTGCATAGCTCTGGTGTTTCCCTCCTTACCTGGTTTGAGCATGAGTGTTTTTAAATTTGCTTTTTGTAAAAGTTGGTGTGAAGAGTCACACAAGGAACGCATATTTACTAGATGATGCACAATGTAAGAGAGAGACTGAGAGGGACAAAAATTAATATACATGTCCATCACGGTCTTCCCATGAGATGAGGAGACACTTTCTATTGATTAAAGCTGCGTGGGGGCAGGTGTGTGTGTGTGTGTGTGTGTGGGGGGGTGCTCTGTGTAATCTCAAGCTTCGTGGCAAGTAGCAGACAATACTGCAGTGCTATCAAATGGTGAGAGAGGGGATTGTCATCTTTCTGAGCTCAATACGATCCTCACTGCACCGTGATTTGCACCTACATCAGCTGTCAATCAACATATCTCCAACTCGCAATCACACTATGGGCTACACCTACACACACATGTGCACAGCTCAGTTTAACCTAACATCTGTCCTGAGATGATGGTTTATTTGCAATCCATGGCCATGACCACAGTCTCTTATTTGACACTCACACATGCATGATCACATGTGCCCACCACATGGCTCCTAATCTAGTTCTTCACTCAACACCAACATCGCAGAATGAGTTTGTACCCTGTCCTCCTACTAGCACTACCTTTTCATTAACGCCTTGGCTGAAATGCCATTTGTCTCGATCAGTTTGTTGTCTGTGCTGTGGGATGGCACTGGGGGCAGAGGCAGGAATGCCATGTGTCAGAGGAGGTAGATGAAGTAATGGCAGTGTCAAATATAACATGCCAATGCCGTCTGGGTTGTACCAGAGCAGCACTGTGCTTTGCAATTTCTTATGTGATGGAGGCAGAGTCATGTTCCAACTGACTCTAATGTTAGATATTAGAATCCAGGTCATTCAATGCTATGTACAGTAAACTACTTATCTGAATTTACTACTACCAACAAGTATATGTACATAAGTAATGTACCATTAAGAGTTACATAGTAGCATTTCATACTGAACATCAGTCCTAATAGCTGTATGTTTAACAGTGAAGCCAACTACAACAGACATTTGGCTGACATTAACGGATTTCTGATTGTATTGCCAACTTTATTCCATAAATGGATAATGTTTTCATCTCTGCGCATTTCTGAGGTGAAATCAGGAGAGCTGAACATCAAATCACTGTGGAACCTAGAGGCTTTTATAATAAATGCGAATGAAGGGTATTTAGTTAGTACTTGTTGTCTGAACCCTTGAGCTGGTTCAAGTCTGATATGTCACAACAACACACTGTATCACTAAGGTACCGCATGGGTTCACTATGATCTTGGTCTCTGGGGGTTAGAAAATAAAATCTTTTTGGTTGAATCATGAAATGGACTAGAAATGTTTTACTATTCAACCAGGTTGCTCAATGATACATTTTGGTTGCCTAAATGACTTTTATCAGACATACTACATAGCATACAGAGACTAATAGTTTTAATCCCTGATGTGTGGGTTTTGGAAACGGAATTTGCAAATGGAATTCATCCTTTAATACAGGAATGTATTTTCCCAAAATGTTGGGGTGCTGTGTCAAATGTAATTGAAAACATAAGCAATTGAAAATAGTACAAAGACACAAATCAAATGCTGAAAATGAAAGAGATAATAACTTATTATAAAATGTATTAAACTAATATGTTTAAATAAAGTTGGGACACTGGTATATTTTTTCGCACTGTTTACTGTGGCCATCACCTCTTCTTTTAACAACAATAAAATATATTGGTTGATATGGGATTTCAACAGTTCAACAGTTTGGGGACTCCTTTTTGTTATTTTTTGCTTCATAATACACCAGATGTTTTCAGTGGGTGGCAGGTCTGGACTACTGACAGGTCAGTTCAACACCCAGACTCATTTACTACTAAGCAATTCTGTTGTAATATGTGCAGAATGTGGTTTGTCATTATGTTGCTGAAATAACTCAGGCCTTCCCTATAAAAAGACATTTTCTAGACATTTTCTTTGCTTTGATAAACTGTATATATATGTCTATTGACAAACTGGTATGGAGGTGTAGCTCTGTGCTGGGATGTCCTCTGGAGTCTGTGGTAATGGTGGATGAGAGGAGGATGTTTGCAACGATGACATTCAGTCTGTGAGTCTGTGAGTGCACTGAGCAGCTCCTTTAGTCAGAAATTGATACACCCTTGCTGCAGGAAGGAGAGCTTTCGCAGATTATTCATCCCAACCGTAGTTAAGACTCTATGGCGCATCATGATGTCATGAGTACCTTTGAGATTTTATCTTCACGGTCTTCACCTCATGCATAATGCACCTTATATATCGCCTTATATATTAGCCTCAGAAGGCCTTTTAGAAGATGTGCATGCAGCACTACAGACAATCCCTACTAAGACCATCACTGACACCAACCAGCTGATCTACACCACAGCAACAGTGATCCTGTCAAGACTGACTCCGGATACCAACTATGGAATGGAGCAAACATCAGTCACCTCCTCTACATGGATGACATCAAGCTGTATGCCAAAAGTGAACAAAACATCGATTCACTGATCCACACCACCAGGATCTACAGCAATGACATCGGAATGTCATTTGGGCTGGATAAGTGTAGTCGGATCATAACAAAGAGGGACAAAGTAGTTAGAACTGAGGGGATCCTACTCCCAGAAGGCAACATCGCAGACATTGAGGATAGCTACAAATACCTTGGAATCCCGCAAACAAATGGGAATCTTGAAGAGGCCACAAGCAAAGCAGCAACCAGATCAAAGATCCATGATAACATCAGGAAGATGGCCCCGACTGATGACATGCTCAGTGAATAGCTCAGGCAACAAAAACCCAAGAAGGAAGAAAAGCAAGAACAGGAACCATCATGGGAAGACAAACCCCTGCACAGCATGTACCACTGGCAGATAGAGGGAGTGGCTGACATTGAAAAATCCTACTAGTTGCTGGACAAAGCTGGACAGCACAGAGGCATTAATCATGGCAAAATCAATGGAGCAAGGGGTAAGGGTTATGTACAAGATCAATAAAGGCCGGGGTCTACCACACCAGGCAGGACCCCAGGTGAAGGCTGTGCAAAGATGCCCCTGAAACAATCCAGCACATAACAACAGGGTGCAAGATGCTAGCATGCAGGGCATACATGGAACGCCATAACCAAGTAGCTGGCATGGTGTACAGGAACATCTGCGTATCGGCTGGAAGTCCCAAGGTCAAAATGGGAGACAGGCTAAGATCCTGAGGGACTTTCAGATACAGACTGACAAACTGGTAATGGCTAACGAACGGGACATAGTAGTGGTGGACAAGCAGTGAAAGAAGGCTGTAGTGATAGATGTAGCAATCCCAAGCAACGGTAACATCAGGAAGAAGGAACATAAGAAGCTCAAGAAATACCAAGGGCTGAGAGAAGAGCTAGAAAAGATGTGAAAACTGAAGGCAACAGGGGTCCCAGTGGTAATTGGAACACTCGGGGCAGTGAGGCCTAAACCGGTAGAATACATACTGTGTATGCGTGTACACAGAACCTCAGTTACCGTTGTAAATAGTGTCTTATTCTATTTTTGCATTGACACTACTTTTTCATATACTTTTTTTTATTCATCTGCTCTCTCTTATCGTATCCCACAAACGACATGGTTCCTCTCATCATAAGCATGAGAATGGAGCCTATGACTATGAAAGTATAGGTTAAATGACTTACAAAGCATTAAATTCTGTTTTTATTTACATTTTCCACAGCATCCCAACCTTTTGGAAATGGGTTTGTACAATCCATCATTATAAGCAGAACACCATCAGGATAGTGTAGGTGACATGCTGCTTCAGCAGGAAATAAAGGGAGGTTAAACTAGTAAGTATAAATTGTATACAAATTTGAAAGGTACCTGAGGGAGGAGAGAGGACAGAAATGTGGAAGAGGGACAAGTGCCACAGTACCAAATTCTTCACTATACATCCAAGCAAAACTGGCCAGAGCCTACTGAAATAAAACTTGTATGTAAATTGGTCAGTGTAGAACATGATTTAATAGAATACAGACTGAACATTTGTTTTTAGTGGGTTCAGGATTACTGCTGTACACATCTCTTCAAAAACAAAAGCAAGGTTAAATTCAGTAGACACAGTAGAGGATTAAAGAATAACATTGACTGACTGAGACTCTCAGTACACAGAGAGTTCATTAATTAATTGACAGATAGTTTAAACAAGAAATAACTTCAGAAACCAAACCATGACTTACTCTTTTTTTAAAAAGGTCTTTTATATTTTTAATAGACAATAGTTTGGTTTTTATAATAATATATAAAAACTTTAGAGCCATCCAGAAATGGGGTAGGTAGAGTTAGGGAAGGAAAACAGCAACCTGTTTTACTCCTTACTCAGATTAGATACAGTCACAACAAAACTGTGACTTAGGGAGTAGACACAATGGGCACCAAAGGTTATGAGAAAAACTAAACAAAACGAAAGAAAAACTGAATAAAGATAGATAGAGGAGGACAAAGAGAAATGGAGAAGAGTAGAGTCTGGGATACAAGCACAAGCGCCATGGCAACATATAGAAAGAGGAAGAAAAGAGTTACCCATAAGTAGCCGCCGTTTCACCCGCTTGTCCACATCAGCTACTGACGTGGCATTGAACTCAGAGCTCTCAATTGCAGCCTCATCTTTCTCTAAAACACAAGTGACAAGGGGACAAACAGTGAGCAGCAGGTTAATGAAAAGCCCAAATGACCAGACCTTCAGCCCCTCTTGGCGTTTGAGCAAAACACTAAAGCCAAGAAGCAAGAAGCGATGAAAAAGGGCCAAAAACCCCTATTAGAGTGTTAATCCCCAAACAAATGATAAATCCCTCAGAGCAAATCAAAAGAACAAAACAAAATAAATGAGAATGGTCAGTGTCAGTGTGTTGCTAACAAAATTAAGCAAAAGATAGGCAAGGACATAGGTAGAGGAGACAAGGTGAAGAGAGAATGTTCAGGGCCACAAAAATAATGTTTAAAATGATAGAGGTGTAGGGTTTTGGAGATGGGGAAAGGGTTGAGATGAACATTAAGGGGAATTTTAATTCTGATGTTGACGTTGCTGTTGTTGCCGATGGACTTTCTGTCTTCCATATCGAATAGCCTCACTTTGTCAGCAATGATTCCCTCATGTAAGGATGAAGGAGGAAGAAGGGAAGAAAATATCGCCAACATTTCCAACTTCAAATGCGGACAGAAGCATCCATAGACAATGATGATGACAAGAAAGGAGACAAGTGGTGGTGAAGGGGAGAAAGATGACAGGTCAGATAGCAGAGCTTAATATACCAAACAATGACAGGATGATGAATAGAGTAAGAAATGAGAGATTAAGAGAGAATAGTCCCAGTCCCATTATGACCCACAATGGGAGAGGTAGATAGGGGAAGGAGGGGTGCACACACTGAGAAATAGGGGTTGAAGGGGGAACGTAGGGAGGGCATGCAGAGAAACCAAAAAAGCAGAAGGAGGTATTCTGGGGGCAGCGCTGGTTGCCTGTTTGTCTATGGAACACATCACAACTGGCTTTAACAGTCAACGCTGGAAGAACCATTTTCCCAAAGCTGGGCAGTGGGTGGCAGGGGTGTGTGGTGGGGTTGGTAGCACAAAAGGAATAGTGGGGATGGCTGTTAGGATGGCATGCAGTTGCCGTGTTGGGGATTGTAGCTTTGGTGATGGGGCTGGAAGAGGAAGGTGGGCTTTCACTGGGTCTGAATCATTAGACCCTCAAGGAGCATCTCTCTGGGAATGGGTACCACTTGCTGTAATAGGATTGGCCTTTGATGTACACATTGAGTCCTATTTGGGGATGGGGTTGGATATGGGGGTAATTAACATCCCTTCCATTCCACGCACTGGGACCGCTACCGTTTCTCTCTCTCTCTTCTCAGGCGCTAGATGGACATAGTGGAGGACTCTCTGAAGTACACTCAAGGATGAATGGAGACTTTCTATGGGGCTAAGTGAATGCGTGTGTGATTGTTGAATTCAGAGCCAGTGCATACCAGTGTGCGTGCTTTTCAGCGTCTGCTTGCTTGAGTGTGTGAAAAAAAATGTGCCAGAGAGGGAGATCAAATGTGTGTGTGTGTGTAAGGTTGTAGGTGGAGAAGGGGTGGGAAGAGAGGAGTCCCAGCCACTCGCTTCTAAAGACTCTATGGGACTAACAGTGGTTGGAGGCCCACAGAGAGGGGAGTGTTTTAGAGAGGCAGACCTACAAAGGACGGGGAAAATAAATGGACCAAAGTTGCTAAAAACAACAATAAAAATGTTCTTTAATTCAAAAAAGTAAAAAAAAGAGAAAGAAATAAAAGAAAACAGTAAATAGAAACCCTACAAATGCAGTTTGGGCTCTCCCATGCAGTTGGGCAAGCAGACAAGAAAGACAAGAAGATTAGTGAGAGGCCATGGCAGACAAATGGACGCCATTGCACGTATGACTGGGCACATGCAGTAGGGAATGGTAAGTTATAGGAGCGAAGAAAGGTGAGCAGTGCAACTCCCTGCCTTTCTGTAAAGAGTGTATGTAGCAAAAACAGACGCTGATGAATGGGGATGAAACATGGAGGTCACAATGGCACTGGCAGGTTTTGGTTTGGGTGAGTTGAACGCTTTTTTCTTTGGGATCGGATGAGCAGATTGGAAGATGAAGAGACGTAAGAGAGGTTAGGTTTGCTATTGTGGGAGCTTCACTTAAGATCAGGCTGCAATTGAGATGTTTTTAACCACAGGCTAATGCACGTTCCCAACCGCCACCCCCCAGTCATAGTCACTCTGCCTTATTTTAACCTGATTTCATTTTAGCATGATGCTCAGACAAGACAGGCAATCAGTATCTCCAGAAAGCAGGAGGCGTGGGAGGGAGGAGGAAAAGGGAGCGGAGGGACAGTGCTAGATAGAAAGGATAAAACGGTGACCAGGGTTAAGGTAGACCCATAGAGCAGGTGGGTGACTCAGGACAACAGACACAGATGTCTTTCGTCTTGTCAAAAGAGACAGAGAGAAAGACAAAGATAAAGGACAGAGACAAGACAGTGGGAAAAGAGGGAGAGGAGGGTTCTCGTCCGCTCGTCCGCTGAGTCCTCTTCACACGCCTTTCCTTGATGGTGTGCTTCCCTTCTTCAAAGCAACTGAAAAGAAAAGGGATTACTGGCAGGCAAAAATATCAAACTGCTGAAATGCAGCCCAGCAATCTGCTTTTGTAAGCTAGAGAGAGACTGAGAGAGGTAGAGGGACAGACAGAGAAAGAGAAAAAGACAGACATGAAATAAGCGTTATCTAAATGTCTGTGTGATCGACATCATTAATATTGTTGTAAGATGATTTTCACTACACCGGCATAAATGAGTAAACTGTGTTTCTAGTCGGGCAGGTGGTTGTAATCTGCCCAGTTTGCATGTAACAATCACACTCACACCTAATTTTCCTCAGTTTGAACCACACGGAAAAGTTTACTTGATTTTTTTATTTGGTTCATTAAGTTTTACACTACCCAATTACAAATGAACCACAACTTGTAAACAAAAGAGCCATGGACTCCCAAGCAGCTCATTAATTGGATAGAGACATGGTTACCTGTCACCCTGCCAGGTTAGAGATTCTGGCAGCAGGAGAGTGCAAACAAATTCTGATTCCAAGTTCCAAGGTTTAGCAATGACTTCTTTGGGGAGTTCTGCCTAGAATTAACAACTACAAACACTTTTTTTTCCAGAATTTGCATACATTTTTGGAAAAAATAGTCCAGACTGCGATTTGATACTTTCTGAGACTGAGGAACTGCTGGCTACCGGGTGTCAACCTTCATCATATTATACCCATAACTCCTTTCCAACTTTTTTGGAAAGTTGTCTCTGGATTCCGTTCTTACTTATTACAAAGCAGTTTTGTCCTTGAGTGTTCTGATTGCACCTGAATTCAAAGGCGTAATCAGACTTATCCACATAAATACACTTTATGTTTGACTATGTAACATGTTACAGTGCAAGCCCAGTTATATGTTACACTGTTGTTTCAAAGGCGCTATATTAATAGTCACTAATTGCTGATACACTGTTACTAGAAGATCTTGAAGACTAGTTAATTAAATTACAAATTTGAAAAAAAAAAGAAATTCGTTTCCCCAAAGACAATAACAGAGAGTATAACAGAGTGCTAATATTGAAAGAAAAATCTAATTATATGAGAATGAGAACTGGAGTATATATAATAGCTTAATCCTTTTATTTAGAGTTAATGCATTCAGTTATGAGAGGTCTCTTCAGTTTGTAAATAATGTTTTAAAATAAATAAAATTCAGTAATCCGAGAACTACTAGGTTAAATATTCTAACAGAAGTAAATAATGGGCATGTCTCATTGTTTTAAACATTAGTTCTAAACATTTCTATGGAAGCTAAGTTTGGAAAAAGTTGTGGTCATCTTCTATTCTCAAGCTAGACATGTATATGATGACTACATTGGATATTGTCTGTGAAGAGTCTCATTCAACCAGGTGAAGTTGTCAGAAGGTTTAGTCATGGCAACTGGACTTCTATCTTTAGGTAGAGACGTTTCGTTCTGCATCCACTTTTTCACTCTGAGGTAAGTTGGTGAATGGTCACAAATTTATCCTCCAGGTTAGTTTTACCTCACATCTGACTTGAATAGGCTCGTTATACCACGCTACTTGTTATTCCACGGAGCATTACTTGTAATCTTTATGTTGCTAGACTAACAAGTGTTTTCTGGGACTCTTCAGAGGGGTTAAAAAGATCTTACACTTACCTGGAACATTGTATTGTTTCCCTACTGGTTAGAGAAAAAAATGAACATGTTCTGTCTGAGAGCCAGATTGTGTAAACTGAATGAGCAGAGGAAACTGATTACTGTTTGTTGTCTTTTTAAGAGTGAGAGATGTGTCAGTCAGTCAGCTGTCCACCAGCCAACTCAATAATTACACAAACACAGACATCACTGCAATGTAAATAAAATTTGTAGTTGAAAAAATACCAACTTACCTATGAATCTAGACATGGCTCTAACTCATATTGACACTGTATTAGTAATCAAAAACCACAGGTTCGTCTTAACTAAAGCATTTACTCTGAAGTCCCTTTGGCATCAGTTACAGTTTGGAGTCTTATATAAGTCTCCACATGCTTTACACACTTAGCTGTGGATAGTTTAACTCTTTCTTGCTAGCAGATCTAGCAGATTAAATGGAAGGTGTCTCTTGAGCTTACATCTTAAGCTCTTTGCACAGATGCTTTATTAGTGATAAGTCTGGGCTTTGGTTGGACCACTCACAGATAGCCAGAGGGTTGTTCTCAACTCCAACTTTGTCTGAGCTGAATGCTTTTTGGGACTCAGTTTTGCATCTTTCCAATCTCCATGTGTTCGGAAGCAAAGACTTTTCTGTATTTAGCTAAATTCATCCTTTCCTCAAGGATGAACAAGTTCCATGTCATTCCCTGTGGGAATAGTATTAATCAGGTGATGAGTTGGCTGTCCATCGACTTTATAAGCAGATAACCGGCTGGAATCACCTGATCACGGTAGGCGTATTGCGTCACTTCCTGTTGTCGACACTGATTGATCAGTAACACGTTGCTTGCTGCTCGAACTATCTGCATTCTCATTATCTGACTTTTGTGGTTAGTGTTTGTTGCTAACAGTTAAATCATACCTTTGTACTCAAGCACTTGTTCTTTACA
>JAUMTR010000015.1:1028726-1070575 GCA_032270685.1 Microctenopoma stevenorrisi
CCCAACTGGTCGAGGCAGATGGCCGCCCACCCTGAGCCTGGTTCTGCTGGAGGTTTCTTCCTCCTAAAGGGAGTTTTCCTCTCCACTATTGCCTAGTGCTGCTCAAATGGGACTGTTGGGTTTTCATTATTTTCTTTACATATAAACGTATATTTTTGCGAGGTCCTAAACCTGTGAAAAGTGCCCTGAAATGACTTTACGTTGTGATTTGGTGCTATACAAATAAAGATAAATTGACGTTATTAATCCCAGAGGGAAATAATTTTGGCCTGTTACAGCTGCTCTCTCCAGCCCTTCAAACAGATAAAAAGAAAAAAGACACCAACACAAATATTAAATACTCACTTTACAGTTTAAAAATAGGTACAAATAGGTCATTTCTGGTTAAAGCAGTTCAGTGTATGATGTAGTGGGGTTATCTGACTATAAATAGGATTATGACCATTATTTTCTTGTATAGTTTGATGGTCACAGGAAGAAATAATCTCCTGTCACGCTCTGTGGAGCATTGATCAGCCTCTAGCAAATCGTGCTCCTCTGTCCAGCAGGACACTGTGTAGGGGGTGGGAGGGATTGTCCAGGATTGAGAGGAGTTTGGAGATCCTCCTCATCTCAGCTACAACATATAGAGGGTCCAGCTCCACACCAAGAGCCGAACCAGCCCTCCTGATTAATTTGTCCAGTATGTTAGTCTCAGCCACCTTCAAGCTGCTGCCCCAACAAACCACAACAAATAAGATGACACTGAACACCAATTTAGGTCATTTCTGGTGTCGAAGCATTTTTAAACTCATGAAAACACATGATTATATTGGATATTGGGCAGGGTGGGTCTCATCGTCTGGTCACACAGTTCAAAGACCATACATCCTTATAAAAATCTAAAAATCATATAGGTCAACACATGACTTCTGTTTTTATGTAGAATGAAAGATGACTGAGGAAGAGAAGATTGATAAATTGATTATAGATGAACTTAAAATGTTAGAGTGGGTGTCACCCAACCACGTCACCCCGGGAGAACTGTCTAGATTCATTTAAACATGTAATTACATTGCTAGGACAAATCATGATGACACAGAACACTGATGAATGGAAAGTGCCATTTTCTTGCCATAAAATATGTAAGATATCAACAAGAAAAGTAATAGCGCACTTTCCCGCGATGTGCTTCACACTGCAGGCACCGACTAAACTCATACGAAAGCATTGTAGCCACAGTCAATACAAACCTGGGAGCAGTTTAATAAACGGAGGCACAGGGAGAAGTGTGGACACAGTTACAGCACTCAACACAACTGAGCCAAAAGTCAGCAAACAGAGCAGCAGCCCAAGACCGTGGCTTTCGACATGTCTGAGCCAGAGAGAGGAGATACCTGCGGCCCCCTGACAGGTTCCCTTGTCAGGCCTGAAATACCCACGTTGGTCCCTCGACACAACTTCAGCCAGATCTAAAGTGTCAGTGCTATACAGACACATATTTTCATGTCATTGGAAAACGAAAAATAAACATCACAGTGAACAACAGGTGACTTTCCCACGTATGGAAAATGCTCTTTCTGTTCTCCGAAGAACTGAGGCAGATTTAAGCCATTTCCCCTACTGTAGAATAGTAGTGTTCTTGTAACAACAATTTGGGTCTGACTTACATATTAATGCCAGGTACATTAAAGTAAAGCCAGATGTGCTGTGAAAATCAAGACAGCAACATCGCTACAAGGCAAGCAGGTAGTCAATCTGCATCCGAAATAGGGCTGGTTTAAAGAGGTGAAATTAGAAATAAATCATTGCAATGACTGGCGTCGGTGGCAGGACATGAATGTGCTCAGTCCTGGTTTCTCTTTAGAACGGTGAGTGGCCTTTTAAAATCTGTGTAATCAACAGCCAGCTGTGGTAAATACTTCCTATATGTTCTGTTGTTGTGCTGAGTAAAAGGAAAGCAATGCGTTGCGAACTATCACCTACTGTATTCACACACGTGCTCACACAGACATTACACAGACTCTGTGGTAAACGACTCAAAGGATAAAGCCCATTTAACGTCCGACTGACTCGGACTCGGACTCTGGCGATCCCACATGCGGCTCTCCCGGGTAAAGTCTGGAGGAGATCAGGGTTCCAGTGCATGTGTGTAAGCAGTCATGGATAGTCATAATACTCAGTCAACCACATGTTGCAGACAGAAGGTGGATATTTTAGAACAGTGGTGGACTGACTGACTGACTGACTGACTGCCACCCTCCTCAGCGTATAAAGTAAACTGACCTTCACGTGTAAAATCAGTGTAGCGTTTCAGGTTTTCAGGCTTTTCATTAGAGACATGAAAAACATACGAACACTAAGTAGAGTTGATCCCGTTTCATCAGTTTCAGTGTTATGTTCCCCAAAAAATAAGCACAGCTTTCACACTGAAATCAAATGATACTGATGGTGTGTATGATGTCTAAGGCCTTCATATCAGATAGCTGGGTCCTGTGTGGCTCAGTGTAATGTCTGTGTGGACTCCAAAAGAGGGAAATAACTAATATGTATTAGTAGTGTTGTGAATTGTGGTGTCTGTCACCCTTTGACTTCAATTTTTCAGTTAGCAAAGAAAAGAAAGTTGGCATTTCATCTTTCCAGCTCGCTGTGCAGCTCTGTTTAGTTTGGGGAGGTCAGTGGGTTTACGACTACTGAATCTCCTTACCGGGAGCCCCAGCAGGGCCAGATAAAACACAGAGACATGTCTTCATACCCCAGTAAGTAAGCCTGTCTCTCCTTTATTGTCCTCTTGTCTGTCTTTCTCCTCCACTCTTCATGTTTTGCTTGATCCACCTCTTCACACATCATTTTCCCTCTCTCGCTCTCTCTGGAGCCTCGAGTCCAGATGAAGTCCAAGCATATCATAGCCGTGTTATTGCAAACTGTCTCTTGCAGAGTTACATCCCAAAAGCCCCCAAAAGTCTGGCTGGCAAAGAAAAAAAGGAAAATGGGAAATGGGGGGGGGGTAGTGAAAGACAAAGATAGATAGAGGAGGAGAGGAATGTGGAACAGTGAGGTTGAGAGAGGCATGGAGCGAGGTCAGTCGCACTCCTGTCTGAGGCTGATGAGGAATGAGGTGATGCTGAACACCAGTCTGTCAACCTGAGCTCCTCACCAGGGCAACGGAGATTACACTGCTCCACCGTCATTATCAGATGATGATAAATAGGAAGCTGCAAAACGCTCCGATAAAACAGGCATGGTGGAAATGCTTTGATTCTAGAAGCAACCAAGTGTGTATAGCAACCTTAATAGTCACGTCGCTTTTCTTAGATGCTCGTCCACACCTGCTATTTGGCATTACCATAATGCTAATATCACAGGAGCTGCATGACCATGACATTCACTCTTATATACCGTATGCTAGAGTTTGAAGTAAGGGGTGCAATCACCACCTCAGAGGAACCACCTGAGGAATTCCTCACTGAATGATAGAACAACACTAACAAGAGAAAGACGGGGAATCAAATGACAATACATCCCATGAGTGTGTTTGTATGCATACTTGCTAAAAACCATGTGCATACCTGTCTGTGTCCACACATGCATACGTTAGCAATGTTTGCGCTGTTAGTGTTTGGTCATAGAGCGAGCTGTAAAGACTAAGATTCTAAATAAACCTTCTAGATCAACAGTGTATCAAACAGAAAGGAGTGAATGACTATTACAAACTGTATGTTTGTGTTGTTGCAATGGAAAATAGATCCTGTTGTTTCAACATAAATGAGTAAAACACATGCAAGCGATGCACTTTTTTCATCTTGGGATGAGTTAGAGCAGAGAACAGGCAAGGCCTTCTCAACAAACACCAGTGCCTGACCTAGCAAATGCTCTCCTGGAAGAGAGGTCAAATATTACCACAAGCACACTTCTAAACATTGTGAAGTGTATTATCTAGTGTACTAGTGTATTTCTACCATCAGCCATTTCCTTAAACTACATAAATAAGTGTATTTAAGGAGCTTTAACTCTTCAAAAATACATGCTGGGAGGTCGACTAATATGCTAGTTTAGTTTTGTTAACTTAATTTAATGAGTTCAGTGAATTCACCTTAGTTCAACTCAATTTTAAGTTGAAAGACGAACAGTGGTTATAGTTTCTGATAATAGATGGTATTTTATTTCATCATCAGTGAGATATGAGATAAAAAATCCCAAATGGATGCAGACTGAGAAACTAATCAACGCTGATAAAACTAATCGCAGCACTGAAGGTTGGAATATGTCCATTTCCCTCCAGAAATGACCTAGTTTTAATTCTTTGGTATTATTTCTATGACCTATTCTTCATCCTCTTATCTGCTAATACCGCCAAAAGAAAAATCCTGAACACACTAAGTGAGCACAACAACAACAACTATGTTTTATTAATCTGTGTTTGGGGACACAGATTATTTCTCTTCCTTTCCACTTGTGACACTAACTTTGTCTACAGACTCTTTCACAATTGACAAAGTCAGGTAAAGTTAAGTAGAGTGTGTTATATAAAGCTTAATTTCAAAATAGCGCACTATCACTGAACTTCATGAGAGTTTTTCAAGTTGAATGAACTTTTACTGCAAATATTGACTTTGAGTTCATTAAAAAAGTTAACAGGTTACAGTGCATTTCTCCTCTTGTTCCATGGAAGAAGCAGGTTGATATTAAACTGACGCGTGCAGCAGCATGCAGTGATGTGGATTCATCTTAATATGTGGGGGATTACAATTAACAGAAGGCAGTGGATTGATGCCTGGTGTTCCAACACGCAAAGCATTGTAAACCAGGTGAGCCTGTCATTACTTAAAAAATAATCTTACACTTTACTTACTAAATAATAAAGTGTGATAAACTATTCTTTACGAGAACTAGGGCAAAAAGCTTGTCAGACAGAAAATAAAAATTCCTCCCCAACCCTCTTTTCTCCCTCCACTTTTCACTCCATGCTCTTGTAAATGCCATTTTAATTGAAATCTGTCAGACGCCGGCAGTGTGTGTGTGTGTGTGTGTGTCTCCCTCGCTGCTCTGCTCCAACCACACTGCTATAGGTGCTAAGCCATGAATTTCAATGAGCGCCTTTCTTCAGCAGCGCACATTTAAATCCTTTAAAAAGGGACGGTGCCTTTCTAATAACCCTTCCCAATCTCTTCTTTAAACAGTAAAGGAAGCAAGCACCACACACAAACACATTGGGGGTGCATGGGTGAGGGGGGGGGGGGTCATAAAAATACTGCACATATGTATTAGAAGGACTGCTGTTTTTAACATTGTTCATTTTGATGGCAGTGACACAGCGGACACATATAGCATTAGGAAGGAACAGGTCATTCTTTTCAACGATCTAACATGTCTGTCTTCAAATCAAACCGTCTTCCTCCATAACAAATTTCCTGAGCTCACATCCTGTTTCAAGACAACATCCAGCCACGAGAGCAAGTAGGTGCATTTTCTTGTTTTTCTGTACAATGTGAAATGTAATCTGATCGCTACCAAATATCAACAAACTTAATAATCTGATAAAAACAAGTAGGTATCTAAGAAAGTATCTGGCTTCTACTGCCACTAAAAGACAAATGGAGTCAGATGTTTGCAGACATGGTGTCCAATTAGTGAAACAAGGATGGAGGCGGGCTCAAGCTACCTACCTCGCCACTGTACATTATATTAAGATGCACACTTTAAATTATGTCACATATGCAGAGCACTACAAAACAATAGCACTTTGACAAAAAAGTGCAGGCAGCCAAATGTTGTGGTGTGGTGGACAGCTGTCTGCAGCCACACTGAGGGTGTTGTCCGCAGTCATTTAAAGTATGCTAAATGAAATATACTGCAAACCACAGAATGATGCACACAAACGGGAGGAGCACTCAACACCTATGGCGTCACGCAGCAACGTTTACATGGAGGCCAGAGAGCGGGCGAACCAGAGTTCACTGTGTCATGTTAACAAAGTCCAGCTGCTAATGGTAAAAGTTGAGGAAACACTTTCTTGTAGTCTAACTTCAGAACAGTTTCCTCACAACTTCATTCTTTCTGAGGGTTATAATTTGATTTGAGGGTTAGGGGCTGCATTATGTTGACAAGTGTTCTTACAAATATAGAGGGGCAAGTGTGTGTGTGTGTTGGTTCTGGTCTAAGGCAGATGCTAGTTTTCTGTGAAGAGCTGGGAAATAATGAGACAGAAGGAGGGTCGCTTCTTGAATGCATGTATGTGTGTGCTTTATGTCCACTCCCCATGTTTCCTGTGTTTGCTACTGCAGCTCCACACCAGGTCAGCTTCACCCCCCCACCCTTTAAACATTTCCACTGACCAAAGACAAACTTTGGCCTAAAGATATCTTCTGAGGGGAGAACAAGCAGAAATTCCACTTTCCACTTGCAGATAAACAACTAGAAATAGACATGTTGCTCAGTCGTTATGGCTTATTTTCAACGCTATAATCACACACTGGAATAACATTTAAACAAAGTCTTTAATACATGATGCATTAGTCATGTTCAGAACCCATGCTGTGGGGACTGCAACTGCTGTAATAAACTAAAATATTACAGCTCTGCCTAACAACATGCATCTATATTAAATATAATAAGGAAAAATATATATATCAAAGTGTTTGTCAGACACTAAGAGCCCTAAGTGTGTATATGTTAGACAGGTGAAGTGTTGCTAAGTGATGATAACGACAGTCAGGTAGACAGAGCTCCCCGTACGCAGAATTCCCACGTGCCATTGAGCCATCGTTTAAAAGCTCCCTCTACCTCCAATTTCCTGATTCGGTTTGTTTAAAGTGAGAATTCCTCTGTCATTGTGATGACGTGCACGTGTCGCGCGGGTGACTGTTTGTGCATGAGTCTATAGGAGTGTGTGTGTGTGTGTGTGTGTGTGTGTGCCTCAGCCTTAGTCTGCTTCCTCTCCTCCAAATAAACACAACACACACAACTTCCATTGGTCCACTCTACTCTGTTTGTCTCTCGATGTTTATTTTTCTCTTTTTCTCCCCCAACACACACACACACACCTCCCCCATGCCTTGCTCCCACAATGCACTGCTCTCTTTGCCTTCTTTTCTCTCAACATATAGTGCGCTATATATACATTGTGATGTCGGGGTGTGCACACCCTGTCTTAAATGAATTATTGACACCGTTAACATCCCACGTTCAGCTTTATCAAGAAACAAACCTATTAAACAGTGATCACAACCAGTGTTTAGCAAGTTGAAAGCGTCTTGAACCAGCAACAACTAGCACGTCATTTCTGTTGGATGAAAAGGATGTATGTGTGTTTCTCCTTGTGTGTCCGCGTGCATGTAACCGACAGACATAGAGAGAGAGGCTTTAGCACGTCAGTATTTCAATACGTGGTGGTGACTGCTGATATCGAGCATACGCCTCTGAATACATTTTTGCGAAGAACAAAAACTGTGGATGTTTGCCCCCATCACTTGACTTAAGTGAGTGAGAACAGCAGCAATGGTTACGGGAAGAAAACATCTTCGAGTACTGGCACATGACTATTGTTTTAAGACAGTTCTGAAAAAACTGTGAATTGGAAGTGCTCTGCGTGTTGGAACACCAGGCATCAATCCACTGCCTTCTGTTAATTGTAATCCCTACTATTAAGCATGTGCTTTGAGGAGCTGTTGACGGGCCATTTTCTTCTTTGCCGACTCAGCTTGTTAATTACAGGGTCACTGTTTCCCCCTCTGGCACTATGCTCATACCCACAGTTCTGAGAAGTTGCTGAATGGTTTTGCAAATTGTGAGGGAAAACTCAAACAACCCACTATTAGAATTCTAATATTTGTATAGTTATGGATTCTGCAATTAATTCAGAGAGTCTCCTGCAATCAGTGTCAGGCTCAACGTCAGAGAGTATAAAAGTTCCAACTAAGAGCCAATCCCAACTTTGCCAGGAACTTTTGGTGTTGGGCTCACGGAAGAATTTACAAGCGTATTGTTTTCACTCTGTTTTGGTGGGGGCCACATTATCCGAATGGTACAACTAATAAATCAGCTCTAAGGCATCGCTTCAATATCAAGCTACAGATCACACACAATTCTAAAACTGGACCTTCTTATTTGCATGAAATGACACAGACACAACAAACCCCGTCCATTCGCTGACAAGCCACATGCTCCAGTTTAGTGATCCTCCAATGTCCCCAACACTACTTCTCCATCTGACCCATGTGGTCATAGCTTCCCCACATCATCATGACAGATCAGAAGCAGTAGCTTGGAGAGAGCTTGAGCGCCCAGGTTTTGGCTTTCGCCTATGAAAGCACGACACATTGGAAATTCACAATAATGGAAAAACAATTGTTGCTAGGCTTTTTTACCCCCAAAGCGAGTGTCAAGCAGAAAGAAATGAGCCGTGAGTTGACACTTACCATATGCAAAGCAACTATGCAACACAAACGGTTTCTCCTTCTCACACAGGCAACAAAACAGTCATCTGTGTTTCATTTCTATCTACCAGACAATCATTTGAGACGCTGGTCAAAGTCCAGGACTCCTTCTGTTGCAGTTAGACAAGGTGAGAGTAACAGCAGGCGCAGACTTAATATTTCCAACTAATCATCTTCAGCAGACATACAGGCCAGTTAAAAGCTCTATTCTCTACAGCTCTCAACAAGTTGTTGGAGCTTAACGCAATGAGGTCACCACAAAACAGGGAAGGATGTGACCAGAGTCTGGCTCACGTACCTCTGCCCGCCTCACAGAGGTCTACAGAGAGTTCCTATCAGCTCCAATCCAGCTGATTTGATTGACAGACAAATGTTATTTATCACAGATTTAACAAAAGTTAAATCTGTGACACATCAATGTTTGCAAAATGTGAAAGGCTCTCTGTAATTAGTTAACCTCACTACTGGATATGCATTAAGCATTAATAACTGATGCACTGTCATTACACTTTCGTGTGAGAGTGGGAGCCAGGGGGTTTCAGACAAGTTTCAGGAAGAGTATGAATGCAGAAATGCTGAGGGGAAGCAAACACGGTGTCCCCGCCGTGATGGAAGAAAACGTGTAAGCAGATTCCTGTGGGACACCAGGATGCTGCAGCTATTCCTGTCCAGGAGGGGATAGAAGACACAAGTGTCCGATTGACGATGGGTGGATGAAGTGGAGGGTTTAGTCGTGGAGACGAAAGGCTGCCAGAGTGGGGGAACACAAATGTCCCGCAAGCATCTCCCCATGCCTGTTTACTGTGAACATCCCTCTGACAGGAGCAGAAATGACACACTCTACAACAGTGACTCCTTTCATCTAAGAACTATTTAGGAGATAGAGGAGAGGGTGGACAGACATGAGGGGACTGGCAAGTTTCACAAGACATTTTTAAAGCACCAGGACATCTCCTTTTTATGGTGAACATGACATTGAAATGGAAGGCGGCCTGGTAGGTCAATGGGTTAAGTGTGTGTCCCTGAGCCAGACACCCAGAGAGAGAGAGGCTAGCTCCCTGCAAGTCACTTTAAATAAGTGTCTGCGAAGTAAAGTTAGTAAAACTTAGGTAATCTGCCTTTGTCTATGTATAGTAAATATTTCTATACAGTAATTTCCTGACTGATTTAGGGAAGGTGGTGCACTAGGTAGGGCAGTTGGAAATTGTCAACTGTCCTCTTCGTTTGCCAGTTTGAAGCCTGGTAGGAAAGGTTGTGTCAGGAGGAGCATCTTCATCTTCAGTAAACTCCATTGTCAAATATGCACAGTGATGCTGTGGTAGCACGGAGCAGCTGAAAGAACGTATTTCATTTCTTGTTCAATTCCCTGGTAAAACAAATGCCCCCCCGGTGGGCAATGGCAAAACATTTAGAAATAACTTTCAAGGAAAAAAAAAAAGTGGGAAAGGAAGACATATTCATATGCTGGTTAATGAGGTTTCCAACAAGCAAACACGTTTCTATTTCTACATCCCCCTCCTTCTCTGGGCATGTCCACAGAGAATCCACCCTGATGATGGCTGCTAACACACCTTCATACAGACCACTCCAAAACTGTTAACGCAGAATACGGATGAAATGTAAATAGGGGGCGGTCCAGTTCTAACTAACGTCTTCTAGTTCCACCGCACAAGGATTCAAATGGCCTTGTTCTTAATTGCACCTGTGCAAATGGAAAATAAAGTAAATGTTATTCTGTTCTTCTGGCTGTTTAGCAGTTATAGTGCTGACTGTAGGACAGTGGTAGTTCAGCATTTGGGATTAAAAAAATTAAACTCCAAAAAAGTAAAGCAACACAGCCGCCATAAAACTTCACATCGCAGTGCTGGACTCTCCTGACCGACCAATGTCATGCCTCAGTTCCAGACACAAAATGGCTTCAAAAAAGCACAAGAATACCGCAAAGAAACTCAAATACATACACAACACATATGAACTACACAAACAACTACAAAGAAACACAAAACTACAACAACATATACTAATGACCTCAGGGAAGGAAAACACAACCACACAACCTGACAAACACATAACTGTACACTGATTCCTTACCAAAAAGACACACAAAGGCCTGAAAAAGATACAAAAAAACTACCACGCAAAGACAAGACATGTAACATTACGGCAAAGATGCCAAACTAAACTAAAACTAAAGATCCACGCAACAGGGCTCAGAAAAATATTGACGCATAATCAAGCCATGTGCATTTGATATAACTTAACATAGACTGCACTGAATACAGGGATGTCAGTAAATGTATTAACCCCCAAACCTGGAATGTTTTAGACAATGTCAGCCATGTTCAGCACTGAGCAGCGTGCATGAGCAGCTGACATCAAGCTCGACATGCATTGAGCTCAGCCCTTAGTCCCAGTCTTACCGTCAGAGCGGTGGATGCAGGTGTGCTGGTTGTCACTGAGGAAAAAGCCCTCTGTGCACTGACACTCGTAGCTCCCCATGGTGTTGACACACACTTGCTGGCATCCACCGTTGTTGTCCAGACACTCGTCCACATCTGTTCAGATGGAGAAACGGACAAAAAGAGAGACGGTGAAGTAGCGTGTGAGAGATAACGTCAGCGATGGTGGACTGGCAGCCCATTACGCGTCATAAACAAACATGTTAGTCGCGGTGCATGTGCTGGTAAATGATGAGAGAGAGATGACACCAGAGGCAGGAATGTGAACACTCACACACAGAGGGCCGACAAAGTGCCAGGACAGGATCATGAACCTGGTTAACAGAGGTCTAGGCGTGTGTAGATGTTATGTGCACATACTGGTGCACAAGTGTGTTTATATGGCCCCAATGTGCCACTAAAAGACCAGTAAATTTCCAATAGGGCATTTTGATGGTGCTGAAGTGACTTTAACAAGGATCAAACAGGGCTGCCCGTGTGTGTGTCTGGCTTTACGTTGTGTTTAGTCTGAGGTTGACCCAGCAGATGGTGCAGACAGGTCACACAAACACAGACATGCAGCTGAAAGGAAAGAAGGAAAAGGCAAAAAGGACGTGACCACTCTTTGCATTCGAGTCTATAGATGTTTTCATTGAGGCAGGACACTGGAAATGTCACATGATGTTATGAGAGCCACTTTTAAAGCTGTTTCTGTTACGTTCGCTCAGGGATACAGCTCAAAGTTAAAACGTTAACGTTGCTTCCACTTGTCTTTTGACATCCTGGTCTAGTGTTGCCACTTCCTGTCTGTCTCCCTGGCAGCTGGTTATTGGGTACATTACACCTTTGAGTGTGACCACTTTAGACACCTGTCCACCGCTCTGCTCGTGGAAACACTTCAGCCTTATGCTTCTTTTGCGTGTTATGCAATCTTGCCAGACCCAGTCTCTGAACCCGAGCTCACAATGCTCCAGATCTACTGTTTGTTGGTGATCTTCCTGTGACCCTCAGCTCTGCGTGTACCTCGGTTCCTTATGTCCCTACATCTATGACTGGAGTTTGCATTGTCCCGTCATTCTGTTTTTTCACCCCTGATTAGAGGAAGATTTTCAGAGAACATGTTTTATTTGTATTATTCCCTTGCTTGGGACAACAGCACCGTCTAGTGCTTGTTCTTCACTAACTTACCTGTTTCTCTGAGTTTGTCCCTGAGTCCAGCTTCACCCAGCCACTCAGCTGCGCTCACCTCCAGAGTATCCAGCCATCTTGTGCCCTTTCACTCTGTGAGTTCCACTCACATAATGTCAAAATGAGAGTATCTGTGAAGCCCTTAGTACTTCCTCGCCTGGCCCGTTATCGCATGAGGGAACGTTTGCACCATGCTAAGCATGTATCTATTAGTCTATTTGCCTATTCTTACACTTCTCCACTAGAGTTTTCTCATGCAGCGTTCTCTGGAAAACAATTTCTCAACTTTAAGTTGGCTTGTTAAACCCATGTGGAGTGGATATAGCTTTTAAGAGCCTTGTTAACAGTGTGAGGACAGAGGAGAAACACAACCCCTATGAATTTCAGGAGAAAGGAGATCAGCTCCAAGGGGACCTTGAAAAATCAAGAACAAAACAGGCGCCAGCTCAGTGCTGGACAGAGAGCCCTAGAATGAGTTGATTTAAAGAGAAGCGAGGACAGAAACACAGTGGTCACCCACTGCGCAGTTGAACAGACACTGCTGTAGCATCACAGACAACACAGTTACTGTATACAGCTGTAGAGCCCCTGCTAAACACTGGCCAAGTGCTAATTTGACTGTCTTCCTTCATTCACTGAGGTCTGCCTCTGTGCCAGCCACTGCCAACATTTTAATACCACACAACAACACTGGGCTTTGGGTGCATTTACACTGATGTTCTGTGTAGCTTGGAGCCCTGCTACGAGTCCCAAGTCAATGTTAAGGACGAGAAGGATGAGGAAATCTTGTTCCGTGTATTTGAGTTCGCTGTGCTCCTGCTCCAACTCAGGAGCACAGTGTCTTCTTATACCATGTAAGCTTAATCTTCAGGCTTTAGTCACTGAACTGTCTTTGCAGCCATGTTTGTCTAGCAGTCAGTCAGGTGTCTATCATCCCAGGTTTAAGCTCAATATTTTCAACACCCTGGACATCCCTGGAGTGTATTAGGGGTACACACATTATGGTATCCTTACTGAACTCGGGGCTTTGTTTTTGTTGCACTTTCTAACATTATTTCCGGAAAATCGTGTGGTTTAATAGAAGTTATTAATATGACTGATGCATTCAATATTTAGGCTCCAGTGGAAGCGACTGACACAAAGAAGAAAATGCAGCCATCTCCAAATCTCTGCCAACATTTCTACATAAACAAAGGCCAAAGGACCGTTTTGCAAGTTTCATCCCGAGTGCCTCTGTTTTGTTTGATTGTGCTTATGTAAACTTGCGTAAAAGTTTGTTTAGACACACCGAGGATGTACTTGACACAAAGGAGGCGTAGAGAAAAAGCGAAGGGGGGTAACGAGGTGAAGTGGGAGGCTCAGTGGGAAAACACAGGACTTGTAAGTGAAGACACAAAAATGTGAGGAAGGTCAAAAACCCGATTTCCATGGTGTGCAGAACAGAAGTGAGAACAGGTACGTACTCCTACAAGTGCATACAATTCAACACAACTACACAAGCATTGTCTTAACCTTTTTAACCAAACGTTAATGTTACTCTGTCAACAGCCTATTGTCTAAATTACTGAGTTAACAAAGCTGCAGTAAACATGAGAGCTCCCGACTGCAGACCTGCAGCGAGACTCTCAAACGTCACTCACTCATCCAGACATGCACTGCGGCCCCATAAGGAAACGCAGTTTTTTGAAACAAAGTTTTTCTTCCAGAATACAATTATTTGTGAAACTATATATTTGAAATAAGTCTTTTTTTAAAAAAACATTATTTGTGCCTTTCCGTATTCGGTTTGGCTCCACTCCTAGTACTTTGCATAATTTGTTCAGAACAAACAAACACAACAGCCAATGGAAACCAAAATCATCAGCCCATGAAGGCCGTATTCTAAATGACACTGTGCGCCCTGCATGCCTGTACGTACTCCTGATCATATTAAACGTATGTCCAGATTCGTCACACATAATGATGGTGGTTTATCGTAATATTGTCAAATATTATTATTACATAATAATAAGAAGTACTTTATTGATCCCCTTGGGGAAATTGTTGTTTGGACAGCTGCTAGACCTGTGTCTGCGCTATTACGGGGATATCGGTGTCTTGTCCAAGGAAACCACGACATGTAGCTGTGTGGCGACGGAGAATCGAGCCACTGACCCCTAGGTTGGAAGACGACTGCTCTACCCACTGACCCATCATGCCATCCCTTATGGAGTTTGTTTTCTTTTTAACCAAGTACTTGCTTACTGATTTTAAAATGAATCAAGTGGCTTTCAGCTTGTCAGATTTGACCTCAGTTTATCTGCCTCCTCCCTCCCCCTCCCTCCCCCTCCGCTCTGCCTTGCCTCTCTCTGTCTGTTATGATGCTGGACTTCTCTGTGCGCGCCGCAGTGGCTGACTCCCTGCTGTTCAGCCACCTCTCAGATCTTGCCATGACATGAAAAGGAAGCGTCGGAAGGAAAATAAATTCACACAAGCGCACCAGACATTCCCAGCACGCACCGAACACATTGAGCCCAATTCTCCAAATCAAAAGGAAGAAAGGAACTGAACACTGACTGCTCTTTAATCAAAATACAATTAGGCAATCTTAAATCAATTAGTGCCCCATCTTGTTGACACGCTGCATCTTGGCGCTGATGGAGCGACTTCCTGCACACTCATGCATAGTCAAGTTCTTTAACTTTTTTAACACTCTGCAATTTTCCAAAGTGTAGTTTGTCATCGAGGGCTCACGCTAAAGGCTACAAGGTTCTGAGGTTTTTGAATATCGTGCTTTGGGTCTGTTAACAGCCACAAAGTCCTTATTGTTTTTCCCAGACAGGCCCAGAGCGTGTGAAACAAATGAGAAATAAATTGAGGGTGAACTTTGACGGAGAAATAAACAAGCTGCTTCCCAACAGATCTTTTGAACGCTTCATAATTCACTCTCAAACTGCATCAATCTTTACATATATGCAGCCTCTGCTGCTGTCAAACTGACGGGGCCTTAATCTAACAAATGCCACCAAACGTAGTGAGACTGCCTGTCTCACAAGGCTTGACATTATATTCCTAGCTCTGAGTACTGTGGTACTGTGGTTTGACGACAGGCCCAACTGTCTCTCAAAGTTGAGTTTATATGGTTACCATATATCACAGAGCACCATTTAGTGTATCCCTACAGTTAGTGATGACAGTAAATATAAAGCATCAGAAAAGCTGGTAACGCTCCAGTACCCACGAGTCAGTACACAGCAATGCATTACCCAATCTCTAGAGTCATATATCTTCTCAAAGTGGGCTAAATAAAGACTGATGCTACATTACTGTCATAATACCTGAAAACAACCCAATCTAGACGTCATCTTTAAGTATTGTGTTCTGAAATGTGACACACAGAAACTGCTGACATCTAACAAAAAGGAGGCTGGTAAGTTACTTTTACTTTCTGATACTTCATATTTAATAACATATAGCACTTTTTTACTGTAATATAATTATTTGGCAGTTCAGATTACCGGTGACAATGATTATAAATATAAAAATTGTACATCCATCACTGCATATCCTACTAAATAAACAATAAATACATCCAGTGGCTTTAGTCAATGTAGTGCTGTCCACATTGCCGTGTGACACACCCAGTCTCAGACTACCATAGTAACCCTGATGAAAAAACATATATTTTAACTTAACTCTACCTTTAAGTGCAGATCTTTACTGGAGCATTTGTGGGATTGCAGATTGCAGCTTCACATTTTTCAATGTGAATGGGAATTCAAACACACGTGAATTCGAACACGGAGGGGGCTCCGGGGCCCCACTAGTGTCACATGAAGAAGAGATAGGAATCACATAAAATAATTTTAGAAAAACATAGAATTGAAATAAACAATCTATATATTATACAGACCATGAGTACTGTGTATAATCTGCATTTAAGTCTATTTTTAAATGTTCTGTCGTGTGATGTACTTCCTGTTCCTGTGGGGCACATATCTTTACCATAGACCTACACTATAACTGGTGCATGCTGGGACCACCACCAATACGAAGTATAGAAGAACCAAAACTAGACCAGGAAATCCAACCAGAAACTCACCGTGGAGCTTGTTTTCTTTTTCCAGTCAGTTTTTTGTTATGGGTAAAGCTAATTCAGAAGCTAAACATTGAACCGTTGCACAAAGGAAAATATTGTAGGTTGTCGACCTCACCAGTGGACATAAAAATAAAATAACCAACACAAAACAGAAAGAGAAAATACACATGGTCTTCCTTTAGAAACTATTCTGAGAAGAAGTCCTGGCTAACTGTCTGTCCTGAGACCAGAGCTTCGGTTTGTTTTTCCTGCCTCCTCCGCAACTGTAAAAAGAACAAGTCTGGATTCAGACAGGTAAAATGGATTTAACACATGTTCCTGATAAAGTGAGGAAACCTGAACAGACTAGCAGCTCAATGATAAAAGCTAACTGCTATGTGTCTTACAATGATTAGCAAGGAGAATTTAAAGCTACAGGTTAGAATATATAAGATGACAAAATGAGGAGGGGGACAAAAATCGACACTTTCTGTCTAAGATAACGGTCTGCATTATATTCTGTGGTGTGTTTGAGCTTGTATTGCGTGGTCATGATGAAAGTGAACATTTTCACGGGGCTGGTGGACTTCGTTAGATCTCTTGATGCAGTTGTACCTGCAGACTGTGAGCTGCTTGATTGCATGTTCTTAGTTGAAGGAGAGATGGTGAAATTAACTTATAAATAGGAAAGGACAGACTGATTATTTTCATGCTAATTTATTAATATAAAGCAGTGTAATGCATGATAATGTTTCTTTGGGTTATAATATGGACTGACTTGCAAAAGACCCCCCCCCTAAGAAAAAGAAATATTTTTTTTCACTAGTCGCCATTATTCAAAAAACATAATCTAATCCAAAAAACTGTAAACATAGTCAGATTGCCGTTAATTGCCAGAAAATGGCAATGAAGTAAAGTAAGGAGCAAATGAAGGAGAAGGAAAGGAGAAGGAAAAAGAATGTAGCAGTGTGTAAAACGAAGTGAGAGGATATAAAGAGGAATAAGGCAAATCAAATAAAAAATAAAGGAACAAAGCATGCAGACAAAAGGTGGGAAAAGAAGTAGCTTATAGCCTGCACTGCCTTTGACTGGGACTGCTTGGTAAATTCACACTTTACAGCCTCATTTGAACTCTGATTTAATTAGCAGCAGTTCATTAAGACCACATCCACCCATATCCAATAAGGCTAGTATCTGGCTTACAGTCAGATGTGGGTGCTGGTTTCCGTCAAGACCGAGGTGATGACAGTTCACATATGACTCATTCGGCATCGTCTGAATTAGAGACACAAGCGTGTAATGACATCCCACTAACCCGGGTCCCTTTTCCTCACCGAATCACAACACATAGAGCGCCACAGCAGCTAACCAGCCAATAAACACCACAAAGTGCTGTCAGATGCAATAGGAACAACATCGCTTACACTGCTCTAACATGGGACACTAGCATGTTCAGATGGACACGTAAAGTCACCACTCACCTATTCTTGCTAAGGACAAATGAACGTCTCACTTACCACAGGCCTTAAAATCTAAAAACTCCAGTACTTGACCTTTTTAAAACATTAGATTGGTCATTACATCTCATGAGTGTTGCATGTCAGTCCCTATGAGCATGGCCTTGACCTTCTTCTAATGCTTCTAAAGATCCTACAGCCATGTAGAGGACGGAGCGAACGGGAGCCCACAAACACACGTATAGCAGACGAGGAACATATTAAAGGAAAGACTGTTCTTACCCAGACAGTTGTGTCCGTCGTGGGCCAGCATGAATCCATCGTAGCAAGTGCACCTGTAGTTTCCTGGTATGTTGATGCATTCATGGACACAGCCGCCGTTGTAATCGTTCTCACACTCATCCATGTCTGAAAGACAAAGCTGGTTGTGTTAACGGGACGCAAGCAGTAGCTTTTTTTACTGATGATGATGATGCCTGTTTTATTCTGATAAATAACCTGCATCCTCGTTAATTTAGGAATATCGCTTTGCCAGGTGACTGCGTTATTCTAGAGTGATAGAAAGCAGGGAAGTGGCAGCCCCCACAGCATGTGAAGGCTACTTAAACAAACTGTCCTTCCCCTCAGTGTGAACAGCTAGAGATCCACGGGACAACATGAATTATCCCATCCGACCCGTCCTCGTATCTCTGTGCTGAGGTGACACACTGACATTATCTGCCTAAAGTTAGGACACAGGCACGTTGTGGAAGTGCTAAACAGGACATGCATTCACTGTTTACAACAGTAAGCTGTTCAATATCCTGTCATTTCCCCTAAACTCTGTCCCTTTGTGTCTTCTCTCAGCTAACGGACCTGCTGCCTGCCGGTGTGTCCAACTGTCCTTGACTTTGACCAACAGTTAGACTTATAATATGAGTAGATATTGATATCAGTCACTGATAGCAGCTCCCTCCCAGTCTTTATGCTTTATTTGAATTTCAGATCGTTGCACAAAGCAAAAACTGTCACTGACACAAGTTGCCAGCTTCGATGGAAAGGGTGGAGGCTGATGGCTAAAATCATGAATGAGATGCTGGCACACAGCAGCATTAATTGACACACACATACTCCAAAAAAACTCCATACCATTTCCACATCCTGCACGTGGAAATATCCCATACCTGGAAGCTGAACAGCACAGCGCACACCAGTAGAACACATGTTCTCACACACGCTGACTCACGTGCCACAACTACAGAGTTCAGATTTACAAAGTCATATGTTCAAACACTACACATGCACAAACAAAATAATGTGGCACACACCTACACTACACTAGACACTGTATCTGCAAAACGTTTCCTTTGGGATGATAAACGTGGTGATTTGGGCTCAAGTGTAAACTCTTTGAAGAGTCTAAAAGCAGGCGGACATAAACATGAAAAGATCCTCATCTGAGAGGTTACACTTGGTTAGAAACCATCATGACAAGGGCCAAATCAATGCCACATTCTGCACCATGAAGCACCACAGACATGTTTACCGGAAGCCAATTATGCAGACTAGAACACATGATTGCATTTGTCTGATCTCTGGCGAAGGAACTTTCTGTGCTCGAAGGACCGCTCCAGCACGATCGGGATAAGACGACAAGATTAATATTGTTCTACTACATTCAGCACTGTAATATGAAACAGTAACCTGAGCCCTCTTCAAAAGCTTTAAACTGACCAAACAGCTTGAAATGAGTTCACTGTAAAGGCAGAGAAACATAACAAATGACAACAAAAATCTATCCTAGAGGAATTATCCTTTAAAGAGCAGGATCCTTGTGTATATAAACTCCTCACAGCCATCACCGACTCATCCTAAGAGGCATTTGCAATCAATTAGGCTGAGCTGGAATGGGCGACTGTTTGGGAAAAGGTTGTTTGGACACTTGCTGCTCTGCCAGCTCCGATGGCATGGTCCAGCACAGGGTGGCACGTCCCATATGTTCTGCTGTTTATACGCCAGAGATGAAGGGAGAAGGTAGGAGTGTGGAGGCTGGGAGAGCTGAATGAAAAGCAGCAGGTGATTAATTGGTCCCTGACATGATCCAAACAGACATACCCCATGTGGACCAATGCAAATGTTATGCTAGTAGTGGGCTTACTTGGAACCAACTTCTAAGCACCAGTTTTTTCTTCAGGCTCAATAGATGTATGTCATTACACGACCTTTACCTTTTATCAGCATGTCCATATTAGATTTTGTGTTTTATGCTGGCCTATTCAGTGTTTTGTCCACTCAACCAAACCTAAACTGGCTGCCCATCCTGAGACTGGCTCTGCTTTTTACATAATTCTATACAACCTATTTTGTAAGGTCTTAAACCTGACATTGTAAAGTTCCTCAAGAAGAATTTTGTTGTGATATGGCGTGTGATTTTTTTTTTCTTTAAAAGAATATTATAACAGCCAAAGATCTTTGGCCATTGACAGCCCACTGTCTAACTCTACACTAACACAAACTAGCAACAAGCATGCAACATTCTTAATAACACTGAACAGAAAACATTTGTTAGCTTTATCTTTAGTTTTAGCTGCCATCTCTGCAAAACAGATCTCATAAATAATACATACATTATTTTCTTTATAACAACACTGTAGTTGGTCTTTTTGGTCATGAGATTCCACAAGCTGGTGCCAGAGTTGGTTGTTTGTCTGTATAAACATGAAGAACTGGTTCAATACTAGCTTTGAAAAGCTCTCAAAAAATCTCAAAAAAGTCTTTTTATTGGATACAAATTTGTAATATATTATATAGTTGTATTTATTATAATAACAAAATTCCATTAAATTAAATTATTTATATTAACAAGTGAATTTAGGTAGTGATTAATATGTTTATGTAAGTTTAGCTGCAAAGAAAATCAGTTAAGTTAACCAGTAATTTTGAGTAGAGACTAATGATTGTCCACGTCAACACAACTTAACCCTAACTTTAAGTTAGGAGAGTTACAGTGTACAGCTTAATTGTTTAAGTTTTCTTCATCTGAATATATTTAAATTTATACCAGTTGATTTTTGCAAATATCATACTTGTGTGATAATTAAGAGACACACCAGCAACAAACAGCTAATGAGGAATCTGCTTAGTGGGACAGCGCAGCACTAAATGGGTTAAACCCACCGCTGAAGCTGAAGCTCATAAAAGTAATTAAACTCATTCATTAACATGGTGTAGGTTGAGGTGTTATGTGTGACACACAAATTAGGGGAAACTTGGGGAAGGTTGGGGGGGGGGTGTCTTGTGGGGTGTATTTGCAGCAAAGGGAGCCACTTCCTGCCCTTGAGCTGTTGTTGATATCCAACAACGGTGCTCTGACAGCTGCTGCCTCTGTTCACATGGCCAATGCTTTACATCTCATAAAGTGGATTAGGTGCCTTCGTTAATGGCATGTCACATTTTTAATATCAGGTCACGTTCCATAACTTCGATTAGCACAAAGCACTACAATCTGTTTTCATTCACATTTGAATTACGTCGTCTGGTTCTACATGTCAGCGTGACAGACTGGTGGGCGACCTGTCCCGGGTGCACCCCACCTCGTACCCAGTCACAGCTGGAATAGGCTGCAGCACTCCCATGACCCCTAAGAGGGCAGATTTACAATTGGTGGATTTGTATTATTCACACCCAGAGACACAGACTGTGTAGTTTGTGTGTGACATAAAGTTATTGTCTTAATAAAGTTGTGTTGAAGTACATCCAGCACACACTTAAATCTCAGGTGTTGAGTGAAAGCCAGAACCCAGCCTAGGGAATTCCTGGGAGCTTTTCCTTGAGTGATGCATCCACCCCACAGCGCCAGACGTGATCTGTCAAATGTTGACAGGAGAGGCTGGCATGAGGTCACTGTTTCTATATCCAGACCTGCTCCACTGAGCCTGAGCCTGAAGAGGCAAACAGGGAGAGACAGGGAGCAAATCTATGTGGGGTGGGTTGCTCTTGTATGTGCGTGCGCCTGTAGCGAGCCAGTGAGAGGAGAGGCTGACTGATGACGGAGGTGGAGACGCCAGGCAGACAATGGCCTACTAACTGTCTGCTACTTCTCTCCCTCATCCTCCCACCTGCACCATCCGTTCCTCCCATGAGATGCCCTTTCTCCCTCTCTCTGTAAAACAGGTCAGCTGCTCATCACTGTGGCACAGCGTGGGGAAGGAGCTGCAAGTAGAAGCCCGTCTCTTTGCCCCTCACAAAGTTGTGTGTGAGGCTTTGCTGTAAAGACGCATTAGCAGCAGAGAGGAAGCCTGTATTCAGAGCACTGGATGTATTAAAGAAGACCAATAAATTAGCCTGTAGGCCTTATTCTCAGATTCAATGGCTGCACACCATGTTGTGCGAACATAGACATGAGATTTAAAGACTTGACATTTAACACTGTTGTTGAGATGTTGTTGCTGCAGGAATGCCATCAATAATCTGCCAAAGCCCGTGGAGGTTTTCTGCCCTGAACTCTGAAAATGCAGCAAAGTCTCTTTGATTCCCTTCAATTCATCTCATCGTAATCTTTGCGTTTTTCACTGTCAGCTCAGTAAACAATTGCTCTCTCGACAGCCAATTTCAGTTTTTCTGCATCTCTCTATAAACAGGAAGAAAACCCAGGCGCAGTTCTGCACACACAAGCACATGTGCAGCGAATCGGGCTCGATGCACAGCTCCTCCCACGTACTCTTCATTTGACAGTGCGAGGATAAAAGTTCACATTTTTCCATAACGAGTCGACAGGATCAGCTCACTGAAAAGTGTACAGACAGGGCAGTGTTTGTCAAAGAAGAAAAAAGGAAAAAAGCTATATCAGATGTCAGCGGCGAGCATCTTCCAGAGACCAAAGAAACACTGGTTCCTCCGAGGACACGTTAACAAAGCACTTAGAAGCTCTGAGATAACAGTGAAAAGACCCGTCATTTTAGGTGAAACTCTGGGTGGCTGGGATGTGACCACGCTGAGTCTTGCTAAACTACCCAGGCAGACAGCTCCTGGCAGAACAATGCGGTCTGCAAGCTGCTAATTTATAGTGCGGAAGTGTAGCAGAGGCTGAGAGAACAGGTCGTCTCCCATGGTCACCGGGGCTTGAATCCCAGAAGCACAAGAGTGAGCTCGAGATTTCTCACAGAGGCCACATCTTTCTGGAGCCTTCAAAACTTTGCATTAATATTATGGTCATCTGGACATTTATGTAGACTTTATCAATTTTGGCTACATGTAGTTTTCATATTTAGCTTTTTTATAGTAAAAAGCAAACCAACTTTTTTTGGCACCTTCTTTAGAGCTTCATACCAGCTGCAAGCATCCATGTCCATTACCTTCTCTGAGGTACCTAATGTTTCTAATCAGGTAGAGAAAACAATTAAGAACATGACTTTCTTCACTTTGTATGCAAATTTCCATCCAAGAGGACTAGAGAATAGAACAGAGTTCAAAGAGTGCATCTTGAGCTCTCTGAATCAATACAGGTGCACCGTAGATAAATTATACATGTCTGAGCTAATGCCCAAACCTTCAGCTTCATCCAACTTCTCATAATCCATTGCATTTTTGCTAGACTGTTGAGTGATCCTTTCCTGATAACGAGTAGAGCACAGAAGAAAGCAGCAGAGACGACCTGACTGATGCACCGAGTGAAGGCAGAAGCTCTGCTGCTTCCAGGTGCTCCCAAAAATAGCAGCACCACTAATGGCCCTGGCTAGCAAAGTAGCTTGTAATGCCTGTTGATGGAAAACACAGCCGGCCAATTACAGTGCCCATATCTAATCACCAGGGTCAGGGGTCAACTGCCATCCACCATCTGTCTTCATTTGATGTCCCCGTCATGAACTGCTTCCTCATCACTGGAGGCAGTTCAATAGATCTCAGCATATATTAACAAGAGGCAACGCGAGGAGAGAGGGGAGAGTCTAAATGCTGAACGCAGAAAGGTGATGTAGTAAAACAGTTGACATTCAAGCTGCAGCGAAGCATAAACCGTGGCTGGCAGGACAGCTCTGCTCAGACAGTGACTTTATGTGAAGAGGATCCTATTGGTGAAAAGCCTGAACCTTGTGCTGTCTCACCTTAGAGGACAGAGATGCTGCTGTCACTGTGCCTACTACATAATCTAAAGACTCAGTTCAATCAATAGAAGTGATCAAGATAGACCAGTGGGCGGAAACAAACGCACAAGTGAAAACTGTTAAGCAAAGGAAATTCACGTCACTAATGAGCCAGCTTCTATCCTCCTATGTGATGTTAAGGAAACCAATGTTTGGGTGACAGATGTGGAAACGATAAACTCAAAGGTTTTCCTGTGCTGCATAGTCTACATTTGTGTTACGATCTTTAATAGCTGCCATTTCTCATCCTGTTCACTGGCCAAAAAGGAACACCTTTGTTCTTTGGCTTGATACTATGGGTATACCCCTCTGCCCGGCTGGTACACGGGTACCGGGTAGTTCAACATCCATGTGTGTGTTTGATCATATACAACTGAGCAAACAGGGAGAGAGCCCCCGATCAAATAAGTTAGAGAGAATTATTATAAACATTATCATAAATAGTGGATTGAGAAATGACTCTGAGCTGGAACAGGTCAACATTGATAAGATGCGTTTTCAGTGGGAACGATGGGGAGGTTCATTTGTAAGGAAGGTAATTCCACTTTATTAGGCTGGCTTACTCCTTCTTGCAGAGTGGGAGTTACAAATGACCTCAGGAACTATTTTGGTCAGGATAATGTTATTGCCACTGATAGGAATAAGAGCCAAAGCTCCGTGAGTAACAAACCAGAATCAACCTTAATCCCAACACTGAAGTACTGGAGCATCATTTATGTGAAGACAATTAGAGCATAAATAAATGTGTGAGTAAGCTACAGAGGAAGAAAGCCTCTCTGTGCTGCCAGCTCCGACTGGGCTGTGCTTTGAGGCAGAAGTGAGTGGAGGTGTGAACGCACAGCCAGGTTCTGCCCCTGTCTCACCCTGCACTTCCTCCCCATTCATTAGGAGAACCCGCTGTGGGGGAAGAGGGGTGGTGAAACAGCTGTGTGTCCCACTGTTACGTCAGCAGCCCCGTTCCTGAACCCGGATCTACCTAGATTTGGTGTGTTTCTGATGGACTGATAATCACCAGAGTGTGCGGCTGCATTTCACTTTCCTCAGATCAGTGAGCACAGTCATCGGCAAGGAGCCATGTGGAGCCGCTGTGTCCACAAACATGCACCGGGTCCTTGTAATTGCAGACGTTTGCGTAACCTGCTGCAGGAAGCACGCGGCCAGCTTAAAGTAGGTGACACTAATATGCTTTAATGATTGTTTGGTGAAAGTTTTGTCAGGCTCTGTCATCGATGCTTTGTAGACACATTTTGAGTGTCCTGCTGATAGAGCTGTCAGATTAATGGGTGAATAATGAAATCAGGACAGGTCCTGATGCTATTTGATTTATGGTAAGCCCCTAGGATCAGTGCTAGGCAGTCTGACTTTGGCATGGTACTACAAATTCTGCACTGATCAGGCGATACACGCATGATCACAAAAAGAGCAGATATGTAAAAGTGACTACATTTTTTTGGAGTTGACTCTTTATTAGTATTATTGAACTTGACCCATCCAGTCCAGTATCATTTGGAAAGTATAGAAAAGTTTATTTAGTCCTAATTGAAGTGTGTGTGGGAGCCTAGAGGCCCAACTAACGGGGGTGTGGATCATCCCATCTAGACTGGACTAGAACCCAGAATAAAACTTCACTGAGTGAGAATGTTACTCGTCTGATCCAGTTAAGTAAACATCCGATTCATTATGGATCATGATCAAGTCTAATCCAAAACTATTATGTGAATTGGGAAAAGGTAGTAAAGTGGTCCTGGTTAGTAGTCTACCCCAACAGCTGCTACTACAGAAAAGCTTTGGATTCAAAGTCACTCACCCTCACACTCTTTGCCGTCTCCCTTGTAGCCCGGCTTGCAGATGCAGTTGTAGGACTTAGGCGTGTTCTGGCACAGGGCATCAATGTGGCAGTCATCCGAACCCTTTGCGCATTCATCTATATCTGCACAGACATCAAGATCAGAGTTTATTGTTATGTAATGTCTACATCTATCTCCAGGATAGCAGGTCTCCAATCCACATTTCTTTTATGGATTTAGTGTTGTCAGGTGGAGAGATGCACATCGGTTGAAGAACAACAATGCAACCGAACCCGTAGTTTACCAGCCGGGGGTTAAGAATCAATCAAATATTATATAAATATCAGGATATCAATGAAAAATCATGAATGAAAGGATATTTATAAGACAATGTCACCTCCTGAAACTGAGTAACCAGGAAATTCTATTTAAATTGAATAGTAATGTAATTGTATAGTTCCCTAATATAGCTTAATGGAACTCAACACAAGGGTCGCCCATTGATCAGGTTATTGATAGAAGAGGTGGTCACATCTGGGCCTGGATCCCAGGGCAGAGGGCCAACTCATTACACAGTGTACATACACACAGGGGGGGGGGGGGGGCTCAACTGAGATGTTCTGGTCCCCCCCCCCCCCCCCCCCCCCCCCCACGGAGAGGGTCGGGGCCCTCCTGTCATTCACTGCAAAGCTGTGAGTACAAACAGCCCGTGTGTTTGTTAGGAAGCAGCCTGCTTTGTGCCTGGCCCTCTGCCCGGCTCAGCTGTACCAAAGGCAATAAATAAACCAGAAAACCTCATTTACAATAAATATTTTTATTCTGGGGGTTTAAAAAAGGAAAGGGAGTGGTTTATTAGAGCTGAAGTGAAGCAGGGCAGAGTGAAAGACACACAGAGAGAGAGAGAGAGAGAGAGAGAGAGAGAGAGAGAGAGAGAGAGAGAGAGGGAGGAAAAGAAGCAGGTTCAGGTATTTCATGTGATCTTTGGTGGATTCCTGCATTAGGGGACACTTTTTAAAGCCTCTTCTCCTCCTGCAGTGTGCTATATAAACCTGAGCTCTCCTGGGTTTGGGAAGCTTACTGTCTCAATATTGACTCTGCCCCCTTTCAAAGAGGTGGGAGGCTGAACAATGTCCTGCTGCTGATATTGGGCCTCTGGTGCCTCCTGGGACTCTGGCGTCCCTCTTGTTGCTGCCACCACTACCCCCATGCTCTCTCCCTCCCTCACACACACAGACCATCACCTCCTCCTCTAGCTCCAGACAAGCCACCAACCCCAGAGATAAGATGCTCCCTAGCGGCTCGGCGCGCGGACGACTTGCTTCCAAAGAGACAAAAAAACTAACTAACAAACAAACAAACAAACAAACACAGTTCGGTAAATCACTAACACCATTTCGAGATGGAGAAATATAAAAACAGACTCTCTCTCACTCCAAAGCAAAGCAAAGCAGCGCTCAACCCAGAGATCAAGCTGCGGTTTCCCATTGAAATTGACGTTTACGCGCAGGAAACAGAAGTTCTAGTGAAGTCTGGGAGGCTGGTAAACCGAGTGGAAATTCAATTGCCTGGCAAGAAGAAAAAACTATGACGTAAAGCGGATTTCATACCACGATTCTGGCTATAAGATGATCAGGTAGGGTTCCCGAAATGTCAACACTGAAAACTGTGCGTAAAAGTGGATTTCCAGCGCCAAAAAGCGCATCGCTACCATGTGTTCTACTATTACAGAGGGTACTGTGACATTGTGATAGTTTTAAAGGAACATGCACAATGTCATTGTTAAGAAATGACAAGTTTAAAGTGGACCTCGTGGTGTTTTAAATCTCCAGTGATGTCGTTACAACATCTACCAGCAGTTGTCCTGTCATGTTTCATTCATTTATCAGACTGAAGCCATCAAAAGGTGCGCGTAAAGACTGACAATAAAGCAAGACAGAAGGGAAACGGGGGGCTCTTACCTGCGAGTCCGACATTCCCCATCACCCTGCAAGTATTTATGAGGAAGACAAACAAACAAACGTCCCGGGAAAAACAAGCGCTCCCCATGCTGACAGACGGTGTGAGGATTCAGCAGGGCTTTTCTGGTGGTTTGGACTGTGTGTGTGTGTGTGTGTGTGTTTGAGTGTGTGTGTGTGTATGTGTGTGTGTGCGCGCGCGTGTGTATCTAAAACGACAGGAGGGAGGGCTTTTGGTGGACTGGCAGCGGCGGGGAGAAGGGGTGGGGGTGGAGGGAGGCAGTGGAAGAGAGGAGGCAATCTGAGCCCTGTGATTGGTTTGTTTTATTCTGGGGCGAGAGACGGAGAGAGAGAGAGAGAGAGGAAAGTATTTAATGAGCAGTGAGCAGCGCAGCGTTATGGTGGAGTTATTATGTGGCCTCTGGGACTGTTAATATTAATTGTATGAAAGTTCCAAAAGACACAAAGTGGACATATGACCAATGAGGCCAAAAACAAATAATGACCACAAAGAGAAAAAGAAATAAACACAGAGACAAAAACAAGATCAGATTATACCAGAACAAACAGATAAAGGATGATCAAGAATAAACAGAACATCGTCCAACAATGAACAAAAAAAGGCAAAGAAGAAATGCAAAAATTAATATAGAACAAAGGAGCCATAAATAGACACACACTGAGCAAACGTAGACACAAAATGACAATAAACATATAATCCCGAAAAGTATTTTATGCAGCGCTGAATCTGAAACTGTTGCTAAAAAAAATATATAAACCCAGTCAAGATTTATTCAATAAACTTTCAAATGTGAAATTACGAAAAAGAAAATATATAGTGGTTATAAAACATATGTGTTATAATAATAATAAACATTATTATTATTATTACTATGGCAACTTGGTGGAGCTGAATATAACCCCTTTATGTTCTGACAGCTGCTTTATCCCTAATATTAGCTCACCATAATTTATTATAGTGAATAGTGATTAATGAAATCTCTTCATCTGTAAAAGTAGCTAAATAAACGGTAATAATATACAGACTATATGTATAAACATACGCACACACACACACATATATATATATATATATATATATATATATATATAGCGAGAGAGAGAGAGAGAGAGAGAGAGAGATTGTGCACGATGCCACTAACCTGGGAGAGAAGTTTACTGAAATGTGCTTTTTTTTTAGTTTTTCAGATTAAAAATATAGTTTCCTTAAAATAAGGGTTGAGTGAACTCATTTTGAATAATTACAAAGAGAACATTTCCTGTAAATTATTTACTTAACTCAATTACATTAAATGAATTTGAGAAAGTCTTTATTTATAAGGGGGTCTTAATAAAAGTAGTTGTGTAAAAGTTGAGTAAAGGAATTCGCTGAATGATTCGTTGCTCTATATCTCATTTGATGTCACGTATTGTACAAAGGGCTCGGACTGACATTGTGTTAAACCTGGTAGTTACGTCTCTACTGTGACTTGTTCGAAGTATTAACGGAGTAAAGAAGACAAATGGCGGCACCTGCTGGAGAAAGCCCATCAGCGCTTAGGGACATAATAGCCCCGCCCACCCTCTCTCACGCTGTCAGTTGTATCCAATCAGAGATAGGAGACACGGTGTTGCCTTTAAGAACAACGGGTGTGTTCGCTTGTCGGCCTACATTTCTGTCATTCATTTGCTAAAATGTAACATTCAAAACACCACGATGTCGTAATATTGCAACAGCGTAGCTGCAGCTGTGGCCTCTGAGTCTGTTCTGTGAACTGACAGAACCAGTTCTACTTTTTGTAGTGTTACTGTAAAGGGCTATTATGCGGCAATCTTGCTGTAGTAATTACGTTCTAAGCTAAATAATGACATAAGTAGACCTACCATCGTGTTTACATACATATCTGCTTTCTTTGCTGAACGCAGGTTATAAACCACATTCTGTTGGCATCGTGGGAGTTTTTTTTACAATAAAACATTAAAACGCGAATACACACAGCTAAGCAGGCGACGGATGGAGTACTCGAACGTAGCACGATACCTCACCGACTGTCATGGCGTCTCCCTTGAAGGGGGTTTGTTACTGGAGAAAGTAGTGGCTGTCATTGTTCAGTTTTTACTTCTGAGCACAACAGTTAACCACAGCTAAAACGTCTCCCGGCAGCGGTTACCTATCATGGGGGCTGTGCATGCTAAGGTAAAGGTTATTCCTTCCTGACAGCTGGCTTTTCTCTACATTTTTCACCGTGACCTCCCTGCCCACCTCAGAGTCGGTTTGATGGCAAACGTTAGCTTAACTTTGTCTTTAGCTCATTATTGCTCGTAGTGGCGCAGTGGTCACATTTCTACAACATACCTCGGTATACTTACGGCGGGAGTATATTAGGAGCCTTTAGGAGCGTGTTCACAGAAAACATAATCACAACGTGACCCTTTATTTAACAGTGTTGTAAATTCGGAAAGGTATTGGTGTTATATGTGAGATACTTATAAATGTAAGCACACGTCGCTGAAGATGAAGCCCAGTTTTAGAACAGTTAATTTACAGACTAATATACTGTGTAACCTCTGGTGAGGAGAGCAGCAGTGACTTTACCTGGTCCTAACATAAAACTGCCACCCCAGCTGTGTGTGGGACTAAGATAGGTCTAATTATAATAAAATGTTAATGTCATCATTTATTGTAGCTTCAAAAAATGTACATGTTTGACTCATGTTTGAGTGGGATTTATTCCAGGGATGGTATAAGTATAGGTGTTATAATTTCACCCTTTTCTCTGCTGCAGAGTCTGGATCCTCTCCCGATGCATGGCCGGGACCTGTCCGTCAACCCTGACGACTTGATGGAGACACCGGAGCAAGAGGCCAAGCAGGAGATCCTCGAAAACAAAGAGGTAAGTGGTGGTAGTATGGCGGTACTCAGGGAGTCGGTGTGTGTCAGCACGGTTGCTCAATATTTAAGACACTAAAAGACACTAATGCAATGTATTTATGTAATATCACACTGTATGATAATTCCAAAATATATCAAGTTTTTATGCTATAGAAGAATAAGGAACATTTTTACACCCAGACTAGTGAGGAAATGTGTTTACATGCGTTGATGTGAAAGCAATGTAAGTAACACAAGTGTGATTGCAGGTGGTTGTTCAACACGTCAACATTCAGGGTCTTGAAAGAACTAAAGAGGATCTGCTTGGCTATGAGATCTCTGATGTTTTCCATGCCAAAAACCTCATCGACGTACGTATCTATGATAGCGCAGCACAGGAAAGCACACAACACTCTGAATTCACCCATTTTAGGACAGATGGGACTGTCCCCTGTGACATATATATATATGTATGTATGTATGTATAATGCTGGCAGACTGCTGACCTGTCTGGACGTTAAAGGTTCTGTCTTGGTTACAGGTGATGAAAAAAGCCCATGTCGCCCGCCAGAATCTGCTTCGTCTGGGAATCTTCAAAGACGTGGAAGTTCTTATAGATACATCAGAAGGTAACGGATCGGGTGTTTTGAATTCACTTCCCTGTCACTGCTTATGATTGGTCTGTTCCTATCATAATATGCCTTTAGATTCTGCATAGATGTGAAGGAATAAACCTTCTCTCATCTCAGGCACAGATTCTCTACCCAACGGTCTGGATGTAACCTTTGAGGTGATAGAGGTTAAGAGACTAACAGGAAGCTACAACACCATGGTTGGCAACAATGAAGGAAGCATGGTGAGAGAAGAAGCATGTCATGTCAGTTTCACATGAGCTTATAAAACCAGAGAGTAGGATCTCTCCCATTCCCCCCACATACGACATGTTTAAGTTCAAGTTCGCTAGTGGACACAGAAGAGCCTTACTCGCTGCAGAGGTGCTTGGTAAACAGCTATCAGTGTGCGTCCTGCTTTCCAGGTCCTGGGTCTAAAGCTGCCCAACATGTTTGGTCGAGCTGAGAAACTCACCTTCCAGTTCTCCTATGGGACAAAGGAGACGTCCTACGGCCTGTCCTTCTTCAAGCCCCAACCCGGACACTTTGAACGCAGGTATGTCAGCAACGCAGGTTCCACACACAGTCTTAAACATTATAGACTGAGAAGGAGTCTGATCCAGAACAAACAGCCCAACGCTGGTCTGCTGTTTGACACATCAATAAGATGTCCTCTCTTTCAGCCTCTCTCTAAATTTGTACAAAGTCGCCGGTCAGTTTCCGTGGAGCTCCTTAAAAGAGACGGACAGAGGTGTGTCTGCAGAGCTAAGTGTGAGTAACAGCCTCCATGTGTGGTTCCTTTTGAAAGCAACCTGAGAAGCAGTATACGGTACTGAAAATGAACACAGTCATGTAGAATGTTGGAGTCAGTTCTCCACCTTCATGTCCCGCAGTTTCCTCTTGGGGTGACTAAACACACGCTGAAGTGGGAGGGTGTCTGGAGGGAGCTGGGCTGCCTTGCCCGCAGCGCTTCCTTCGCAGTACGAGAGGAGAGCGGGCACTCGCTGAAGTCGGCCCTCTCGGTACAGCTCCACATCAACACCGACATTCCTTCACTGTCTCTTTTAGGTTTTCCACTCTTCTGACCTTTTCTCCGTGTTGGCTTTCAGCACACAGTGTCAGTCGACTCAAGGAATTCTGCCATCTTCCCCAGCAGAGGTGCCTTACTCCGCATCAACCAGGTAGAGGTTACACATGTTGCTGGACCTGCTGGACATGAATTGTGTCCTTAGAGTGTTAATAAATGAAGGTACATTAAACTAAATGCTGACTGATGAAACAGAAACAGGTGTTTATTGGGATGGATCCTCCTGAGCCCGCTATGAAACAATCCTGCTCAGCACCGAGTTTGTCTTTCATGCACTCGCAGAACATGTCTCGTCTGAAGCATTTCACGTGATTCATCTGAGAGCTGACTATCACAATACACAGTTAGCACGTCATGTGCATGTGTGTGTTTGTCCCACAGGAGCTGGCTGGTTACACGGGAGGGGACACCAGCTTTCTGAAAGAGGATTTTGAGCTGCAGCTCAACAGACGTCTCTTCTGGGACTCGGTAAGACAGAACTCACCTGGTCACCATGATTTGTTGACAAACAGGCTACAGCCAAGATTTGAGTTAATAGTTCGGATGCATTATCCATTCTGTGGCTGCTGATTACCAGTTTTAAATGACCACCAGAGGGCAGCAGAGCAGAGAGAAACCGTACAGGCCTGCTGCTGTTTTGTGTGTGTGTAAGGGAACGTTTCTGTTCCCGCAGGTCTTGTCTGCTTCCCTGTGGGGTGGGATGCTTTATCCCATCGGAGGAAACCCGTCATCCATCGCTGATAGGTACGTCCTATTTATTCCTGAGCTGTCATGTGGCTCCATGTCTGACTCCAGCTGGAGAATATCCAGAAGGAAAAACAAAAGTAAATCAACACATACTAGTTGCTTTGTGTTAATTACATTTAATGGATTTAATTGGAACCCAATTTTGTGTAGATACCCAATAATACTTGTGTATTTTTACCAGGTTCTACCTTGGAGGTCCCACCAGTGTACGAGGATTTGGCATGTACAGTATTGGGCCACAAAGTGAAGGTAAAACCCAGTATGATCAATAAATATAAAACAGGCTCCAACAACATAATGTATTTTTAGTTTTATTTATCAGCGTGTCCTGTTGTCGTGTGTTTCAGGGGACTATCTGGGTGGAGAGGCGTACTGGGCAGGTGGTCTGCACCTCTACACACCCTTACCCTTCAGACCAGGCAAGGGGGGGTTCGGAGACCTTTTCAGAACACATTTCTTCCTCAACGCAGGCAACCTCTGTAACTTACATTATGGTAAGCACATCAAAAACGTTCCCATTACTACATACTGAACGGGCATTGCTGCATATCACTGTAAACTCACACGGAGTGCTCTGTGTGCAGGTGATGGACCTCGGGCCCACCTTCAGAAGCTGGCTGAGTGTATCCGCTGGTCGTACGGTGCGGGCATTGTGCTGCGGCTCGGGAACATCGCCAGACTGGAGCTCAACTACTGCGTACCCATGGGAGTTCAGAGTGGGGACAGGTAGGAGTCACGTGCAAGACCAACACTGAGGATGTGATTTCCTGATGACTTTGTCCTCACACTCGTCTCTCCTCTCGTCTCACAGGATATGTGACGGTGTCCAGTTTGGGGCAGGAATTCGTTTCCTGTAAGCTCTGCACTTCAAGCCGAAAAGAAAGAACGTCTTGCTCTTCGTCTCCTGTAACATGTTGTAGAGTGTGTAACACTAGCATGGGTTTTGTATTCTGGGGAAATGGGCCTGATCACCCCCCCCAGCCCCTCTTTGATCTGCACTAGTCAAAGCTTATGAAGGACATTGTGCCCGTGCTGAGATTTCTCAGCTGATTCTTTGGGGAAATATTCAGGTTAAACGTTACGAATCTCATTAGCCTGCATCCACCACATATGACAACAATCATGGTCAAAATCCCTCACGTTTACAGCTGCCCACCTCCAAAGTGGTGGTTCTTAGTTTGGTTTGAAATCTCCAGCGCACAGGCACTCTGTCTACTAAAACGTCATGTCCCAGTGATCTCCTCCACCGTTATAACTGTGGAGGCTTCTTGTTTTTCTGTAGCCTGGTTAATGCACGCCACACACTCGTGGAAGCCGATGAGAGAAACCAGCACATCCAAGTCCACCATCATGTTAAATTCAATCATTCAAACCTTGTAGTCTGATGTTTCTAATGGCAGGAGAGGGAAACCCCATGCTACATCCACCCAACCACCACCAGTGCTCTTACCTTTCATCTTCTTTTTGATGTTGTTGAAGTGAAATAAATCACAGCTGCTCCCCTGCTTCCTCTGTGTGGTTTCTCAGGTGTGGATCCTGTGCGTGTAAATGCTCGTACCTTCTTCTGCTCTGCTCCAGGACTGAATTAGATTAGGTACAGTACAACAGTCGGAACATCCCTTCACCTGTTACAGAGGTCAGGAACTTTTATTCATAGCAGAAAGTGACATCAGCAGATGAATCTGATGTCAGTTAGGTGGAGTAGGTGAAGCAGCGTTAGACATGAAGGTGCATTTTCCTGTTCCTGCACACAGGAGCCTGTGCAGAGCAGCTGAGTGTGCATGGTGCCAGATGTGTGTTGGATCAGAGCGTGTACTGCGTGGAAGTCCAACAGTTGTACACAACGTGAACACGGCAAAGCCAAAGAGGCGCAGCTGTGCAGGTACACAGACGGTACACTGTAAAAAAGCTGATACTAACACCCAAATCAGATTAAAAAATAAAGATGATAAATATTAAAAAAATGTCCTGTTCTGTATTTATCATTTCTTTGCTACTCTTAGCAAAGAATGCTGGAAACGTCAGGCTGATACCACCCTACCCAGTCCCCTCAGAAGCATTAGAATCTGCTGTGGTTTAAGGATGAACGTGAGCTCCATCTTTTCAGAAGTCCACATTTTATTTGATGGTAATTACATCTAGATACAACATAGAACACATAACCAGATCATTATTATTATTATATGAAGTCAATTATATACACAAGGATTTCCTCAAGAGACCCACACAAAGTATCAGTTATTATTATTAGTGGTACTATCAAATGACATTGTAATATGTGCCTTTGGTTCTTTGTTTTTCCAGTGGTTTCCTTCTTTTCCTGGATGTTTCATGTTGCTGTACTGACTGTGCCCAGGCCCAACGTTGGTTATGTTGCATGTTTTAGGTTGAAATAATGACGTGACTTCACTGCAGGAACATACATTCACCACCGGTTCCACTGAAGCACACACACCACAGCGCGGCTTTGAACCAATTCCCTGGACAGTATGAATTCTCTCGCGTGACCGCGCGGGAAGGCAGCAGCCTCGGCGTGGACGCGCACGTATAGTGCTAAAGCAGCACGTCCTGTGTGTGCTGCTGTAGCAGGACTATTACCACAAGCACAGCCCTGCTGCTTGTCACACATATAGGGGCGTGTGTGTGTGTGTGTGTGTGTGTGTGACAAGCAGCACCTCGCACTCATCCTGCTGCACTTGGACTGATTTTCCCTGAAACCCATTTCACATGCAGAGCGGCGTCATCATGTTATGGACAGCGAGTCAAGTCTTCAGGAGATTCTCCACGTCGTCCGTGAGTGACACCACACGATGCCCAGTCATTTGATTTATTATGTTGCATCGTAATATTCGGGGTGATATTAGTGCTGACACGAGCAGGGCGCATTCAGGCTCCGGTTGGACTGGTGACCAACCTGTGAATCATAGGTTGTTCTTGGAGAGATTTTTCAGCCAGCCGGTTAATGATGGTGTACACTATCAATGCCGGATTGCCACGTTACGTCTCCCTCTCCCTCTCCCCCCCCACTGAGCTTTGACTGTACAGTAGGAGCCGGACGGGTTGCATCAGCACACGAGCTCCCCGCGCTCCCTGGCTGCAGCTTAGTTCGGATCCTGCAGCTGACGGCAGCGCAGCGCCAGCACGAGTGTGCTGCTGCCGTGTGCCGCTCTCCAACCGCTTTGAACGCACCACGGAGCTCGCTGTGTAGCAGCCAGAGACTGGTGCACCTGACATGAGCGCTGATTTAATGCGGGAAACCTGAAGCCACCCTCACGCGTGTGCTGCTACAGTCAGATGGGAGGGGGGCGGGGGTGCCAGACCAGCACAGATTTATCCTGAGCTGGCTTTAATGACCACACCAGGGCAGAACGTAGTGATTTGATGGGCCCTGGCAAAGGGCAGGCCCCCCCCCCCCTACTTGGTGGTATCCTACTGACTTAGTTTTTTTTAAACATCACCAAATATTGTGTGTATCCACAACCTATTCATAAATCAGATAACAATTAGACCTCTGGAGCATTGCTAGAAGCTCATAATAATACCATCATCCATAAGAAAGTAAGGTGTGGGCCATGAGGTCTGAGATGACTTCCCATACGTGTTCTGTAGCAATTATCTGATTTCATACTCTGATCTCTAAGCGGATCAATAAAGTATTCATATAATTGGACAGTGATAAAGGTTTCATTATTTTTACTCATCTTTCATTTTAGGATTAATTTGCCATAAGGACTGTATGATCCATGGATAGACTTCATAGACTTAAAACTGGAGAGTCTCAAGCGATTGGACGGAAAAATATATTTATATATTAAATTCTCTTGAACCCATGAACATGACCAGGTGTTGATTTGCCTTCAGCTAGTAATATGCCTGCTCACTTGAATCAATTCTCCATATTTGATGTCTCCCCAGTCAGTACGAGTTTGTTCTTTCGGTAAACCAGAGTCTCGTCCTCCTATTTTTGATACGAGGTTTACATGTTGTGTAAACCCTCTATTGAAGTCTTTTATTTTGCTCCTTGCTTTTGCCAAATGAATGTATTGTTTACTCTCGTTACAGCATTATTACCAGAACAAGTTAAAATTAGCCATAATTGGCCAAAGCTTGTTTGGCCAGGAGGTGTACAGCAGCCTGAAGAAGCACGGTCACAAGGTGGTGGGTGTGTTCACAGTTCCTGACAAAGATGGCAAGTCTGACCCCCTTGGTGAGTTCATTCTGCATCCTTCTGTGTTTGCCTGTTGACTCCCTGCTCTTCTCGTGTCTTCTTCTGCCCAACATGGCTTTAAACCAATGAGAGCAGTGAAACATTAAGGTTAGTTCTTTGTAAAAAATACAAAGAATCACAGAATCAAATAACTAACATCTGCTTTATGTGCTTGCAATAACCCATGTGGCAAAGACAAAATATTTTGGGTGCTATGACCTGTAATGATCATGTGTCCTCACTCTGGGTCATCAGAGGCCAGTGCTGAAGCCTTCATGCTGCGTTAGCTGAGGGATAGTGGCTCCATTGTCCATGCATTGTCCACGAGAGATGCAGCTCTGGGCTGCAAAGCCGACACTCAGGCTGATCAATCTTTCCATCAGCATTAGCTATCAGCCCGTTGACCTATAAGCTGTGTCATGTTGAGGTCACCTGACATTATCTTCTCTCGGTGCCACACTGCTGTACATGTTATAGTCATACGCTGATTCATGTTTTAAGTACACCACTGTCAGACTCTTCCCTGCTTTCTGAACTGTACTGATAAACTCCTTCAGCGGTGGCAGCAGAGAAAGACGGAACGCCGGTGTTCAAGTTCCCTCGGTGGCGGGTAAAGGGGAAACCCATCCCGGATGTGGTTGAGGCCTACAAAGCTGTAGGCGCTGAGCTCAATGTGATGCCCTTCTGCTCCCAGTTTATCCCCATGAACATCATCGACCTCCCCAAGCACGGCTCCATCATCTACCACCCCTCCATCCTGCCCCTGCACAGAGGAGCCTCAGCCATAAACTGGTAAGTTTTTATTGGTCTGAAAGTACTTAAATGTTAAAAGGTCTTGAGCTTATTTCAGGTTTAGTTTCCATGTTTTAAATAATAATAATATCACGGCAGTAACATAGAAATGATTAATGATGATGAAATTATGCAAAACAAAAAGGAAATTTAAAGTCTTGGAAGAATCCCAGACATGTTCTTTAAACCAGTTGTGTTTTATGTCAACGTCCCCGCAGGCTTGTTCTCTTATCACTCCCCTCTGGTTCGTCTGTCTCTTCTCCACCCTCTCTGCTGCTGTTATAACAGGACATCAGTGTCCGTTTGTATCAACTGTAAAAGCACAGTTAAAGGCTCCAGGCCTTAATGAAATACCTGCTGCTCTTCCACTGTCCCTTATTACTTGTCTATCTGATTCTGCTCCGTTAGCTCAGCGTTATGGTCTAGTCGACACCGGGAACTGTTAGAACACAGCTTCAGGGTTTTTTTCTTTATTTGTTCGTGTGTCTGTCATCAGGACCTTGATCCACGGTGACAAAAAAGCTGGTTTCACAGTGTTTTGGGCTGATGATGGACTAGACACTGGACCAATCCTCCTGCAGAGGGAGTGTGCTGTGGAGCCCAACGACACTGTGGACACACTGTACAACCGATTTCTCTTTCCAGAGGGCATCAAGGCCATGGTAAACACCTGGAATGTGATGTTTGGGTGAACTAGTCCTTTTGCAGTGTTATCAGGAGCATATCATAAAAAGATCGTTTTAAATGTATCAACCAATCAACACATATTAAATAAAGGTTCAAAGTGTCCGCTGCCGATTTTCCTAAACTTGCTCGAGTTCAGCTGTTACAGCACTGACTGAGATGCTCACGCAGGTGGAGTCCGTGCAGCTCATCGCTGATGGAAAAGCCCCTCGAATTGCGCAGACAGAGGAAGGAGCCAGCTATGAAGGCATTCAGAAGAAGTCCAATGCCAAGGTGAGAGTCCTCGCTCTAGACGGCAGACCAAAGGTTCTGCACTCTTTCTTTCATTTAGGTAAGTGTCTGTGACATCTAAACCTTTCTCTTGGTTTCATACTTAACATACATTAAACACTGCAACCACAACATCACCAGTGCTTAGTCACAGTCACTCCATGAGTATGAGGAGGTGTCTGTGTAGCCGTTGCCTGGATTCAGCTGAAAATTGTTTTTGTAGCTGCATGAAGTCCAAAGTTTATTTAGCCCCAAGGGATCCAGAAGGGTTCGCGTCTGATAAGTGGATTCATTACTTTTTAATGTGTGAAGGACACGTTTACAGCCCATAGTGAATAGCAGTGGATGTTAGGTTGGTTTTTAAATAAATGACCCACCGGCTGTGGCAACAGTAGCGTCTAGAGGCTGTGAATTTTCCATCCCTGCAACACTAAAAGAATTCTGCTCAGATAACAGTGTTAGTGTAACATCCAAATGTGGGCCAAATGTGTGTGGAGTGATGTTTATCATTAACTTTAAAACAACACAGTTGACCAAAGTGGCACAGAGAAGAGAGATGAAGAGCAAATGAAACAATAAAACAGTGAAACCAACATCTCAGACAGATTTCAAACATGTCTTTTAAGAGAGCTCCTAAAAGCAGGAAGGGAATCAGCCTGCCTGATGTTCGAGGGCAGTTCATTCCATAATTTTCCCATAAATAACATGACCTCTGTCTCTTTTTGTTAAAATGTAAAATATTCACCGACATTCATGCTTTGATTTCCACAACACACTCCTGTAACTAATTAGTGGAACATGCATTATCTTGTTTTAGCGGCTATAAGGTGCAAAGGACTGGGTGAGTAGGAGAAACTGCAGGCTTCCAGATAGGGTAAGGTGACAGGCCCAGACTGGTGGAAGACAGCTGGATATGTCATACAGATGGAGGACACGCGAGGGCCCTGGTATTCAACACCTTAATAATAAGTTTCTCACACAGTTCATTCAAATTTCCCAGGTTTTTAACAGTACACGGGGATTTTGACAGTTAGAGTTAATATCAGAACAATGTTTGGTTCTAGCAGCTTCCACAGTTCTCTGATAACAGCTCCAGCACCTGCAGCTTGTCCTTCTTCCTCTTTCACTCAGCTCTCCTACAGTTCTCCTATCATACAGAAGAGGGCGCCGTTAGCTGCTCTCTGATTTCTCACTTGCAGCCACGATGTTGGCAGTGTGTTTGATATGCTATTATTAGTCCAGAGGGTTACTTTCCACCATCCTTTTCCTTTTTTTTCCACGTGGTGCTCAGCTAGTGCCAACCAGCTGTTGAGCTTCCCTCTCCTTCTCAGAAATGTAGGTAGTGTGGTCTAAAGTTGACACTGGCTTCTTTCTGTGTCCCAGGTCAACCTGGCCCAGTCAGCGGAGGCAATCCACGATTGGATCCGCGGCCACGACAAAGTCCCCGGTGCCTGGACTGCCATTTATGGTCAGGTGTGTTTCTTCAGTAAAAGAAACGCAAACACTAAGATCAGAGTGACTGTTTTCTGTTGGCTTGCAGATGTTTTCCACAGTTATGGTGTTTGAAGATCTGAAAAGATCTCACCTCACAAAATCTCTTGGTTGAAGGTTTTTTTCTGTTGTCAGCCTGTGACACTGTATGGCTCATCTTTGTTCGGCGGGTCTGTACCAGCCGGTCAACCCCTGGAGATTGAAGGGGCGTCCCAGCCTGCCCTGGTCACAAAGAACGGGCTCATCCTGTACGGAGCTGATGGAAAAGCTGTGAGTTACTCTGTAGTAACATTTTTATCCTGTAGCCTCAGTGAAACACATCCGGGACAAAATAGAAAGACATGGTGTGACCTGTTGGTGTTCTTCATCCACAGCTCCTGGTGAAGAACCTCCAGTTTGAAGATGGAAAGATGATCCCTGCTTCCAAATACTTCTCAGCTGGAGAGAGCTCCAGCGTGGAGCTGACTGATGATGAGAAGAAGTTAGCCGAGGAGATCAGGGCAAGTAACAACTGTGAAAGCCGATTCTTTTTCCTTCCTGGTGTTTGGCTTTCAGGATCAGATACATGACTTCACTGTAACAGTTATTAATAATGAAGGTTTATTATAGGACATATGGAAGGGGATCCTCAGCAATGTCCCAGCCATTGAGGAAACGACAGACTTCTTCAAGTCCGGAGCTGCCTCCATGGATGTGGTCAGGTGAGGGGAGCAAACAGAGCAGTGTCTGGTCACAAGGGAACTACACAATCACAAAACAGCAAAAGATGATTGTGCTAGAATCACATCTGAACAAAGTGACAGAGCGAAGGGTGAGCACAGGCGACGTTGTGTGGTGTTTGTGTCCAGGCTGGTGGAGGAGGTGAAGCAGAGGTGTGCTAGTGTGCAGCTGCAGAACGAGGACGTTTACATGGCTACCACCTTCCAGGATTTCATCCAGATGTTTGTGCGTAAGCTGAGAGGGGAGGACCAGGAGGATGAGCTGGTCATCGACTATGTGAGTCTGGTTTTTCTTTCTCACCACTGTAGGTCCTTGTTTCATCCAGGAGAACATCCTCTACTATATTGACATCATATAATATAATTAGTATCTTCCGTTGTATCCAGGCAACCAAAGAATTGAACAACATGACGGTGAAAATGCCATACCAGTGTTTTATCAACGGCAAGTTTGAGGACTCAGAAAACGGGAAGACCTATGACACCATCAACCCTACCGATGGATCCGTGAGTGAATGCATCCACACTGCACGTACAGAGAAACACTAGCTCAGGGCACGTGTGGACCATGTGTGACCACTGCATCCTTCACTCAGGTGATCTGTAAAGTGTCCTACGCCTCAGTGGAGGATGTGGACCGGGCTGTGGCAGCTGCCAAAGAAGCTTTCGATAACGGCCCCTGGGGCAGAATGAACCCCAGAGACAGAGGAAGTCTGCTTTACAAGTATGTCGCTGCACCTAAACACCTCACTAGACACAGCTCAGATTACTGTGATCAGTCAGATCGGATGGAGCTGTCAGGTGCAAGAAGCAATTAAGAGACCTGCAGCAAAAGTAGTTCTTCTCTTAATCGTAACACGGTCAGATCTAAACAATCCATTCAATTCAATTCATCTTTATTTGTATAGCGCCAAATCACAACGAAAGTCATTTCAGGGCACTTTACATTGCAAG